>JASANP010001016.1:0-49959 GCA_030849625.1 Wallacemonas sp. TrypX
CACACGACTTCTCTTCACACCTACACGCCACTTCTCTTCGTGCACATGACGCGACTTTGACCGTTTTTCAGATTTTCCTTCAAACTTCCCCCCAACTACACTCTTCCCCGACTTTCCACGATGCGTGAGGCCATCTGCATTCACGTCGGCCAGGCTGGCTGCCAGGTTGGCAGCGCGTGGTGAATCCATCGTTGCGGCTCTGAGCTGTCTGATAAAACGGGCGTCGACCTCGCGCTCGCCTATGGCCGCCACATTGAGTTTCCGTCACCGCTCCTCTTCTCTCACCCTCTTTCTGTGCGTGCTTCCTCACCCCCCTCGCGGCGGCCCTCAGCGTGCTCACCTGTCAGAGTTATTCTTTTCTGTTCCTGCTACTTCAGCTTCGCGCCTTGCGCTCTTCCCCCTTTTCGTTTCTGTTTTCTTTCTCTCGCCATGTCGGCATTCGTTGTGCGACTGGGAACACAGGCCGATGTGGAGGTGATGATCAAGATGCAGCTCGCCATGGCGTTCGAAACAGAGGGCCTTCAGCTGTGCGAGGAGACCCTCCGCAAAGGCATGAATGCGCCTTTCGAGAAGGAGACCGGCGCACGGTACTACGTCGTGGACGACACGACGGCCGGACGCGTTGTGGCGATGCTCATGACCACACAGGAATGGTCGGACTGGCGCGCAGGAGCCGTTCTTTGGATCCAGTCAGTGTACGTTGACCCTGACTACCGCCGCAAGGGCCTGTTCCGCATGATGTACAGCCATCTGCAGAACATGGTGAAGGCGTCGGATGAGTACCAGGGAATCCGCCTCTACGTGGAGACAGAGAACAAGCGTGCTGTGGAGACCTACAAGAGTATGGGCATGGCCATCGAACACTACCACATGATGAAGTGGATGAAGACTGACTTTTGAGCCTCCTCTGCCATGCTCACACGTGGCTGACGAAAGAGGGGCATGAACGAGCGCGCGTCTTCCTCTGCCTGGCTGCCTTTGAGCACCAAAGCTAGTCGCCGTGTGCGCGCACGCGCAGAATCACGGCACCGTTCGTTCTTTTTGTTTTTTTCTTCTTTCTTTTTTTAAGTGCTCTCACCTTCACGTCGTCCGATGCGTGAAGCGTCACTCATGTTGTAGCTCACCTCTCCTTTGTTTTTGTTTTCGTTTTCTCTACTTCCTGTTCCAGTGTTTGTACTGTTTCGTCTGCGCTTGGCTCATGGCGTCGTCACGACACACACAGACACACAAGTGCCCGTTGCTACGCTCTGCAAGGTCGGGTGAAACGCCGAGCCACAATGGACATCTCTACGCCGCGTGCGCCATCACTGCGTTAAAGATAACTGTATCGCACAAGCCAACCAAGCACGCAAATATAATACAGCGACCCCGTTGCAACGCTCGGGTCACACCACTGCGGGTGCGCTGAGGGGACGTTGCCACTTTCTGTTCAACAACAGCCGACGGAACGTCATTGGCCTTTCCGCCTTCTCTTCTCTTTGCACGTCTGTGGCACGACCCTGCACCGTGCCGTGCAGCGCGACCTGTTATTCACAACAGACATTGACCGCCTCTCTCTCTCTCCGTTTTCTGTTCTGCCTTGATGTTGTCGCTTCTGGCAAACAACAAAAAACATAAAAGAGACTTGCGACCCTCCTGAATATTGTCTGCGCTTGCTTTGTCGCTGTCTCTCGTTGCCGGTCGTCTCTTTACACATATACACACGTACACACTTACGCTCGTCCGTACAGACCTGTACCGTTTGGCGTGTTTGCACCACATCGACCCGACGTTCGCAGTGCTCCCCTCGTGACCCTGTTCCGAGCACCAACAAACCCCCCTCGTTTCTCTCACTGCGACCTGTGAATGGTGGCGACAGCCGTCGACCTGTACGACGCACCGTGTTTGCTCTCAGAGACGGCTTCTTCTCGCGTGGCGTTGCTTCTGCTTGCCATGGCCATCACCGTGCACGCCGCGCATCGCACGCAGGCCCATCGGCGATTCGGGCTCTGCTTGCTGCTGGTGTTAGTGCTCACCGGACTCGGTGTGCTCTTGTACGTCTCAGGTGCCTTGACGGTCGGCCGAAAGGTACGTGACGTGCTCGCGCAGCCAGAGACCTCGTTGCGCACTCCAGCCGGCATCGCCGCCTTCTGCCGCGCACTGCAGAACGTTGCGACGGACAACTTCCGCGCCTCACTGTTGCTCATTGCCTCCGCCTACCTCTTCCTTCAGACGTTCTGCATTCCTGGCACGATTGTGCTCAACGCCGTGGTGGGCTCCCTGTCCGGGACACTCTTCGGCGTTGCCTTTTGCACCGCGCTGGGTACACTGGGGGCGATACAGTGCTTCATGCTCTCTCGCGTCTTGGGTCGGTCACTCGTCGAATCTGTCGACCGCCGCCTCATGAAGGGCAAGGGCCTCACCCGCATCCGCAGAGCCGTTCAGCGCTACCGCGCAGATCTCTTCGTGTACCTCCTTTTCCTGCGTCTCACGCCCGTCCTTCCGAATTGGCTGGTGAACCTGGCTTCGCCGGTCGTGGGAGTGCCGCTGCTTGTCTTCGCCGCTGCGACAGCTGTTGGCATCCTCCCTCAAACGTACCTCGCCGTCCGTTTCGGTGCCCTCGCCAGGACCAACAAAGCAGGCAACCGCATCGTCTCCCTCTGGGATACGCTGTTGCTTGTCGTCTTGGCGTGTGCGTTGGTGGTGGCAGTGCGGCTTCGGTCCAAGTTCGCCACAGGCAAAGGCGCGAACAACGATCCGGACGAGGGAGCTGATGAGGAGCCCTGAGAAGGTGACCGACTCCGTTTCCCTGTGGCTGATGATGGAGGCGAGACAATGGAGTGATGGGCCGCAACAGGTCGCCCAAGAGCGACCGTGCCATTATCAGTCACCTCCTTGGCACTCATGAGCCCTTCCTCTCTTTCACTGTTTCTCCAACGGACCCACGTGCGTCGTGCGCGTGTCGCACGTGGCAATCAACGCTGTCACGCGTCAAGCCTGGCGGGCTCATCGACATTCACTGGGCGGCGCGTGGAGCCGTTAGTTTTGCCTCTTTGCGTTGAGCGACGGGCGTGGAGAGGCAAGGGACACACACACACACACACACAGCAACAACAACAACGCCAATAACTGATTGACTAGAAAAACGTACTTCTGGCGCGCCGAGGACCGGAGTGCACCTGCTACTCGAGAATAGACAGACACCGGATTGCCATTGTTGAGATTCTGTACGAATGTGTGACCCCCCTCACTCATCGACACGCGCGTGAACGCAAGCGCCACGAAACCGTGAGGTCCCCATGATTCACACACACACAGTTCATCATCACTCGCGTGCTCTCCGGCTTCCTCCATTTCATGTTCCTACTTTCTGCTAGTCACGTTGAGCGTTTCCTCGTGTCACGACAGCGTGAACAACGAAGAGCGGCACACACGCACACACACACACACTGGCATACACACGCATACAGACATTCGCAGGCCCAATCTTCCTCTGTCGCAACGCGGTTCTACCACCACCACGTCGATGCGCTCACTTCGCGGTGGTGGTGGCACATATGGCTTGTCTTCTTCTGTCCCTCGCAGCGGACAGCCGGCGAGCTCCGCCTTTGTGTCCATGATGCGCGAGAAGAGAACCGAGCGGGGCCACGGAGACCCTACCGAGCTCCCTGCGCTCGTGAGGGAGCAGCCGCGCTCAGGCACACAGCCGACATCCCGCACGGTCTCTTCGTCGGATGTATCATTGACACCACACGGTCTTCTTCCGCCTGGCGTTCCCGCACACGACAGCGGCGCCACGGAAGACCCCCTATCTTCACTGAAGCCGGTAAGCTACACCATCACCGACTCCACGACGCGGAAAGAATTGCTTGGCGTTGTGCAGCAGCTCCAGACGGCACTCAATGACCGCACGGATAGCGTCAACCTCATTCAACGAAACTTCACGCGTCTCAGCAACCTGTACCGCAGGGATCGAGAGGAGTTGGAGCGCACCTCGGAAGCTCTTCGACAGTTGCAGCAGCAAGTGCAGCAGCACTCGTCGGATGCGGATGTGCTGGCCCAGTGCCAGCTCCGGCTGAACACGATGGAGTCTGAGCTGCGCCAAGCGCGTGAAGACGCCGACCACGCCACGCACCGTCTGCGCGTGATGGAAGCCACTCACGCGGCGGAGTTGGCGTCGCGAGACGAAGCGGTGCAGCGCGCTCGGGAGACGCTCGAGGACGCACAGGCCGCACAGGCTCAGGCGGCGGAGGCTTCTGCGCAGAACGCACTCGACGCACAGGCGCGAGAGGCGCGTTGGCAAGCTGCTCTTGTGGCTGCTCGGCAAGAGTCCGCCGTGGCGGCCCAGGAAGTTCAGCTGCTTCTACAGCAGGTGATCGTTGCGGTCGGCGAGCTGCCATGGCTCTCACCGATGCCCGTCGACGAGTCCACCGAACCCACGTCATCGTGGCCGGCACTACGTGAGGCGCTGCAAAAGGCGCAGGATCCCCTGGTCGACCGCATTCGCACACTCAGGCGCCAGTGCGTGGCTGCCTCTTCGCAGGAGGAGAGGCTGGAGATGGTTCAGGCACACGCCGCACGCGGTGCACAGCGGCAGACCTTGGACGCTGAGCGGGCGGACCGTGCACGCCTTGTAGAGGCTGAGGAGGAGCAGCGCGAGCAGACGTGGCGTATCATGCAAGAAACCGGCTGGCGACTGCACGCGAGACTGACCGCGGCACAGCAAGAGGCACGTGCGGCGTGTGAGTCCACTGAGGCAGCCCTCGACCAGCAACGACAGCTCATTGCCGCGCGTGCAGAACAACAGGAGCGTGAACACGCACAAGCTTTGCACACTCTACGAACACAGCTAGACGACGCCACACGTAGTGCGGCAGACTCCGCTGGTGTCGCATCAAGACTGCAGCAGCAGCTCACCGAGAGCCAGTCGCGCATTCAGGCTATCCTCGCCGACAACAACAAACTCCGTGCGGATATGGAAGCGGTGCGCCAGGCATCGGTATCAACGCTACACGCCGAGCGGCTTGTGTGGGAACGAAAACATCAAGAGACATTGTTGAAGCTGAAAACCGAGCTCGACGCCGACCGCGCGCGCGAGCTTCGAGCAGCCACCGAAGCACACGCGTCGTCGGTAGAGAGCGCGTACAGTGCGGCCCTCCGAGCACAAGAGGCGGAGTGGGAAGACCGCCTACGCCTGTGCGTGACGGCACTTCGTGCAGAGGCGTCGCGCGCGGCCATTTGGCAAGAGATGTCATACACGATTATGGAGTCCGAGCAAGACGAGCGGTGCCATCTCACTGCGGAGGAAGCCTCGACACGAGAAGATCTGCAGCGCACTCTCCGCGAGATGACCGTTGGCGAGCGGCTTGCTCTTCAGCAACAACAACGTAGCACCCGCCGTTACGTGGAGTTTGCCTTCCTTGCCGACGAGCAGCGCGCGCGGGCGGATGTGGTGGTGGCGCAGGCCGCCGCCTTCGCTTCCATGAGCCAAGCATGGTGGCAGAGCGTTGTTGGTGAGATTCAGCAACGCGCTGCTCGTCTCGACCGCCGCGTGACAGAGCTGGAGACGGCTGTCCACGTCCAGCGCGTGGCGGAGTCTCAAGAAGCGGAACGAGATGCTCTGCGCGAGCGTCTCGAACACACGGAGGCAGAGCGAGGCCGGCTGGAGATGCTCTACACGAAGTTGTGCGGGGAGAACAGCCAGCTCGTACAGCGGGCCAAGGCACAGAAGGAGGCCATTCACAACTTCCAAGACCACGCCGTGTCTCAGCAGCAGGTCGCGGTGGCAGCCTTGCGTCGTCTACAGGCTGCTGAGGAGGCCAGTGAGAGCTCGTACTCGTGCCCCATCTGCTTCCAGCTGTTCACGCTTCCCGTCACCTGCGTGCCGTGTGGCCATACGTACTGTCAGGCGTGTCTCGAGGGCCATCCCCGCAATCGAGGTCGCGACGCGCCGGTGCTGCGGGGAGGCGGCGCGGCGGGACTCGTGTGTCCGGAGTGTGGGTTCAGCTCGGTCACCTCGTGCGTCCAGACGCGCGCGCTTGATCAGCTCGCACACAACTTTCAGTACAGGCAACAGGTGCTCAAGGAAATCTTGCACAGCTTGGAAGCACAGGCGGGCGAGACTTTGCCACAAGTGCTGTCTTCGTCCGCCTCTTCACCGCTGTCCCAGAGCCGCAAAAGCCGCCTCGGCAGTACCAACATGTAGCCTGACAGGCCTCAGCCAGTCGCGGCCTCACTTACCCACATTTCTTCTTCCTTTTTTTCTTTTGTGTGTGTGTGTGTGTGTGTGTGTGTGTGTGCGTGCGTGTGGCAGCTACCGTCCAGTTCGCTGGCAGTGTCAATGCCGGCGAACTGGCGCCGTTGCTCTCAACCATCACTTCTCTTGCCTTTTCTTTGCGCACGCACGCTTCTCTTCTTTTTCCCTTTCCCACGTGGAACTCCACGTTGCGGCAACGACGAGGCTCGTCTCCTGCACCGACAGCAACTGATCATAGAATGGTCGCCGCCACTCACCGCCACTGCTCAAACATCTTCATCTTCATCTGCCTCTCTCCTCACCATTCTCCTGCACGTGTCTCTTTGACATATTCGCTTGATTTCACGCCTGTTGCCTCTCTCTCTTTCTCTTTTTTTTTTCGCTGACGTGCAGAGTGTGCTTCACCGTCTTCTCGGTTGCAGGTGAACCGTATCGGCCCACTGTTTTCCTTCCCCCTTTCTTCCTTCTTCTTTTTTGAAGGGTGTGGCATTGCGCTGGCAGTGTACACGAGTGTTGTGGCCTTCCCACGTGTTTTCACTCACCAGCACCCCAGAAGAGCCTTGCGGAAAGCGATTCACAGGCACGTGTCGATCAGTCTTCTTTCTGTCTTTGTTCCTCAGCCTTTCTTTTTTCCTTCTTGAGGTGGTTTTCGACTCGCTCTTGTGCGGCTTCCCATCACGTGCGAGACTCCTTCACCTCCACTTTTTGTTTTTTTTCTTTCGCTTCCCTCCCTTTCTCTTTCGCAGGCACGTTCGTGCATTGTTGTTTCTCTACTGTTTCTGCGTGGCTCATCCACTTGGAACTCCCGTTCTTCGGTTCTTCACTCCTTTTTTTTCCCCGTTTCTTAAGACTTTTTGGCGTGGCAACACTGGACCCCCCGTTGAGGTTGTGAGCAACGCGTGCACTCTCTCCACTCACCGCCGTGCATAACAAGCGACGTACGTGGACGCTTTGCCCCTGGTGCAATGACGACACCCACCGAGCACCCGTTGTCGGCCCTGGGCGACGTCGACAGCAAGCTCTTTCGTTTACCTCCGCACGTGCGTGTGCCGCGCCACTATCGCGTGGATGTCGAACCACCTGCATCCTCGAAGCCGACCCCCACAGCGGCCGCCCGTCTTCGCCGAGGCCGTTCATCGGGCTGTGGCGACAGCGGCGCGCTCGCACAGGAGACCTTCACGGGGCGCTGCAGCATCACCTTCGAGGTGGTCACCCCGGTGCCCTCAGCAGTCGCGGCGCGGTTCTTGGTGCTGCACGCACTGGACCTCCTCATCACCGCCGAGGATGTGGTGGTCGAAGTGTTGCCAAACAACACACACACCAACGCTGACATCAGTGCCACACCACCGGATGCGGCTGCCGTGCCGCTCCCCGGCACCCCCACCGGCCGACTGCCCATCATTCCGTGTGTGAGCTTGTCGCTGTGGCCGGCGAGTGAAACGACCTCGTTCGAGTTCGCCAGCTCGCTGCCCAACAAGCGAGGCGACCGCTTTTGCCTCCACGTGCGCCAGTACAGCGGCCTCATTCACAAAACGTCCAAAGGGCTCTACCACAGCCACCCCGATGATTCGCTGTTTTTGACAACACACTTCGAGCCGACCGATGCACGGCGTGTTTTTCCGTGCTACGACGAGCCCGCCTTTCTCGCGGTTTTCGAGCTCAGCGTGGTGTCGGAGGCTGGCTACACGGCCGTGTCGAACACACCGCTGGTGCGTACGGAGCCGATCGAGCTGGCCACCGACGGCGATGACACAGACCGGAGGCACCACGGACCTCTCGCAGCCAGGGACCAGCCAGAGTCGAGCACCACCACCGCCACAGCACGCAGTCGCAACAGCAGTAGCGGGTGCTTGTCGCCATCGACACCTAGTAACTTTGGCAACTCCAGAGGAAGTGCGCCGTTAGTCGCCGCGCACGTGCCGGCGACCGTGGCGAGCAGCACCGCCCATGCAGCCGGCAACGACCCCGACCGCGCCACGCCACTCAACTCGTTTGTCGTCCGCACAGAAACCCGACTGCGCCGGCGCTGCTTCTTCGAACCGACGCCGCTACTGCACACGTGCATTGTCGCGTTTAGCGTGGGGCGCTACGTCATCGCCGAGCGCTTCTCCAAGCGGCGCGGTATCTCCTGTCGTGCCGTCGTGCCGGAAGCCGATCCCCTTCACAGCGCGTGGTTTGCTCTGGACTTGCTCATCAAGGCCGTTGACTTCTTTGATGCCTTCTTCGATTACCCGCTGCCTCTGCGCAAAATTGATGTCGTGGCGCTGGACTGCTTCGAGGCACTCGGCATGGAGAACTGGGGCATGATTGTGCTGGCCAAGTCGCACATGCTGGTGAGCGAGTCAACACCGGTGGAGCGGCGGCAGCGCATCACACGCCTCGTCGGCCACGAGGTCTGCCACCACTGGTTTGGGGATTGGGCAGCGGTGCAGTGGTGGAACGATCTTTGGCTGAAGGAGGGCGTGTGCCGCTACCTGGAGTACTTCTTCGTCGACAGCATCTCGCCGTCGTGGTGCATCTGGAACGAGTTTGTCGGCTCCATCATGGACGACGCACTCTTGGCAGACGCCGACCAAGCCTCCACACACGCCGTCCGCTACTGTCGCGACGCGCCACGTGCGATCCAGGATTCGTTCGATCACGTCAGTTATGGCAAGGGTGCGTCCATTCTTCGCATGCTGTTCTCTCTCTTGAGCATGGCGCAGATGAAGAAGACGTTTCACCTCGTGTTGGTCCGCCACGGCGCCTCCACGTTCGGCCTCGAGGAGTTTCAGGAGTGTGTGGAGGACGCTATCCGGCCATTCACGCGCCGCCAGCGCCGCGCGGTGCCGGCCTCGAACCACGACTCCACAGCCATCCCACGCGACCTACCACAGCCGCTCCACACGGTTACGACGCCAACAGCAGCGGACCCCCCCGCGGAAGACATGGAAGACGAGGACGACGAGGCGAGACTGATACGCCTCGTGCACCAGGTGCTGCGCATGGTCGAGGTCCCCGGGCACCCATATCTTCTGGTTCGTGACGTTGGCTCGCACGCGGCCTCGCCGTCGAGTCCGTCTTGTGGTGGCGTCGTGGACGGGGAGTCCTTCCCGACAACAACGTACTCAGTGACGCAGTTCCGCTCGCCATTAACCACCCGCGACACACTCGCGGCGTACGTGCATCACCGGCAGCGACAGCGCGACGGCACCATTGACCTCCTCACGCCACCGGTCGATGAGTGCTTTGGCTGGGATCCGCAAAAAGTTTTCTCTCCGGCTTCCCCCGTGTGCCGCGTGCCGTTGCGTGTCGTGGAAATGCACGGTCGCCTCGGTTTGAGTCTTGCACCGCGCGTGGAGCAGCTGACGGGCCACACCACTGTTTGCCCACAGCCCGCCGTGTCGCGAGCGCTTGTGAGTCCGTTCACTGTGGGTCTCGCCGCCGGTGCGACCCACGCCTCCGCGGAACCGACCAGCACCACGTCCGCCATGAGCCCGTGCTCCGTCGCGTCGCCTGGCGCCGGCGCTGCACCTTTCTTCTCGTACTTCAATGCAGGCGGCACGGCGGTGCTGACCTGTGACTACGACACCGCGACGTGGCGACGCCTGATCGAAGCCGTCGCGTACCTCACCGACGAAGATCGCATGAGCCTGACGGTGACACTGTCACGTCTGCGACCCGTCCACATTGGCCACCTGAACAGCGAGCGACAACTCGGTGATCGGTGCACACTGTTCCTCGAGTGGGTTCTCGCGCTGACACAGTCGCCACGCTTGATGACGTCGTTTCTCTGGGACGCCATCACTGACCGCCTAGTGACCTTGCTTTTGCTCACCCAGAACAGCTACTGCAACGCGGGTCTCTGCGAACTCGTCGAGAACGTCTTCGCCCCACTGCACCGGCGGTGCCTGCTGACCTTCTTCACCCGTGAGAAGCCCATGGTGGATAGCTTCGAGGCCCGCATCCACCTCACCTCGGCTTCTGTCATGAAGATGCTCTTCCTGATGGCACTTTGCCACAAGTCTGACTACCGCGACGAAGCCGAGGAGATCCGACGGTGGACGTTTCGTGATCTTTTCTCCTGCGGCGGCGACGCTACCGCCGTGTCACTGAACACATCGTTCGCGGGCACGGGAAACAGCCTCACAAACATGGTCAAACCCCACCTTGACGGCGCAAGCTTCTCCGGCTCGGACGGGTCATTCGCTGGCGGTGGTGGCGGCGGCTTGGCGGCCACCGCGGCGACGGGCATGACACCGCTCTTCCCACTTGGCGGCAGTGGGCTCGGCATCGGCGACGGCCTCTGCGTGTCTGGGGCGGCGACCAGCGGCCCCGGCACAGGCGGCAACAGCGGAGGCCTTCACGGGCCCGTCGCCCACAGCGTGCCTCAGGCGGTGCCCGTGCGGCCATCCACAGACGGCGTCTTTTTCTCGTCGTCCGTCACGACCCCTCAGCGCGCTGGTGGCTTGTCGGCCTTGCTCTCACCGTCTGTGCGCGACGAGGCACCACCGGTACGTGCCATGCCAGGCAACGGCGGCGGCCACCGGGGGCTCCTCTCGTCGTCGAACCGCACGCACTGGTTCGAAGAGACCTGCATCAACTTGAAGAACCCCGCGCACATCACCATTATGCAGACCGCGCTGTTCTACTTGATTGAGCTCGGCGACGTCGCCGCGTGGGTGGATGTTGCCGCCGTGGTGGCACACACACTGCAGATGGACGTGGCACCAGTGGAGGAGGCACTCGGTCTGCCCGTGCCGACGCTCGCCAGCCTCACTGACTACACACAGCGCGAGCGTCGCACGGAGCTGCTTTCCAGCCTGTTCGACGCACTGGTCCCGCTCGTCTTTGTGCTTGACGACGAGCGTGCGTTCCCGTTCATGGCGCGCGTCTTTGGACACTTTTCGATGCTCAGCGGGTACGGCGTGCGGTTTCTCTTCCGCAACACGCGCTTTCTCACTTTTCTGCTTACCAACCGCCTTATCACGAGGCGACCGCTGCTTCGCCAGATACTGAGCGTCGGTGCGGGCATCTGCAGCAACGGCACCGTCATCGCGCTGCTCAAGGTGAATCTGACGTCGCTCTACAACCCACCGGAGGATGCGCACGTCGCGTCCCCGGCGAACGTGCACCACACTGAGTCAGATACGGATGTGCCCGACTCTGCCACGAGCTCGTTCTGCCCGGCCATGGCACGTGAGATTCACGAGTGCCGGCAGCTAGAGTTCTGCCAATCTGTCAACAATGACGGCATCATGGAGGAAGAGGCGTCTCCGCGACGGCTGACCGACAGCGACCGCAACGACTGCGAAGAGTCCATTCACGGCCAGGAGCGGAAGGCGTCGGTGGCCTCGTCGACCACATTTGGGACCCGCTCTCGTCGTCGCAACCGCCACCTGCCCGACGAGCTGATTGGTGACCTCGATACGATGGAGGGGAACTGCGTGTGGGTCGACTACTGCTGCGAGCACTTTGAGCGCTTCGTCCGCGAGGCGAGGGAGCGATATCCGTACTGGACGACCTTGGCAGAGTCCATCGCACCATCCTCGTGCCTGACCCCGCTTACCGCAGAGCCACGCACCCGAGGAGACAACCACGATGCGGGGCCGTCATACTACGGTGGCGTGAGTATCTGAAATGGCCACCGGGCCAGCGACACACACGTACACACACACCTAGCTGTGCGGGGGTGGGAATGAACTGGAAAAGGAAAAAAAAACAGAAGAAGAGGGTACCGACGAGGCGCATACTGGTGTGCCCACAAAGCGATCAAATCGCATCAACCACATCAAGACACACACACGTATTACATGCGTACATCCAGGCAAATGCGTCCACCACCACCATCCACCCACCAACACTCGCATACATAGGTGCGTCGGCGCGCTTATGTGGGTTAGTGATGCGTACGCACACAAACTCGTTCCGCGGGTGCTCTTGAGCAGCCTCAGCAGCCACGTGCACGCACCCGGATGGACAGACTCACCGCGACATGTGGGACACGATACACAATGCACGCACGTACAACCAAGTTGCCGCCTTGCACGCTCGCTTCCTGCTTATCCGTTTCTACCGTTCCTTCTTCCTCTCCCACCTTACCTGCTTCCTTGCTGGACTCCTGCCGGGCTTCTTTCTCTTTGTGCTTGTTGACTCCCTGGTGCACTCTCCACAAGCGCCACGATCGTCCCTAGACATCGTGATTTCCCTTTCCACCCCCTACCCCCACACAGCCAAGCCTTGTTTCGCTTTATTCCTATTTTTCTTCCCATTTTTGCTGTTCGGTCGATTCATCCCGCCGATCGTGCTGAGGAGGCTCTCACAGCCGCATCACTTTCTTCCTTTTCTTCTTTCGTTCCACCGAACAGCCGCAGCGCTTGACAATGCGACGCTCGTCGCCGAGCGCCGACGGCACGTGCGGCCACCGCCGTTACGAGCACCAGTCGCTCTTCCTCGGAATCGCTCTTCTGCTCACCCTTGTGTGCGAGGTGACGCCCATCGGCAACGGCGGGGCCCTCAGCACCACCATCACCGGCTCGCGCGATCCGACCGCCCTCCAGCAGCTCGCCACCTTCGCGGCGATGCGTGATGAGGCAGACGAGCAGAACTTGGACTGGGGCTCCTTCTCCAGCCTCTCCCCAAAGCAGCGGGGGTACAAGCCCCCGACAACACCCTCTGGCACCACCACACCGTCGACCACGGAGAGCGAACACGGTGACTCCAGCGCACACAGCGCCACCACCGAGACGGACTCCTACCAGTCCAGCCTCAGTACCACCTCGCGCCACCGCCCGCACCGGCGCCATCGACGTGGACAGAAACTGAGTCTCAGCGGCACTGGTGATGACAGCGAGACGGACGCAGGCCTGTCTTCGACAATGGAGCTCAGCTCGAGCGTCCACACGCGTCGGTTCTGGTCACAGCTGCACGTCATGGAGGTGGCCTACAGCACGCGCGACAATAACTTCATCCAAATCACGGAGCGCTTTGCGGAGTACGAGCGCATGTACCCGATCGTCTACCAGTGCCACATTGCTGATGTCCACAGCCCCGCGGAGGTGGACTTGCTGGCGTCACCGAAGCTCGGCCTCGACGGCTCCCGCTTCTGGACGTGTTCACATTGTGGCAAGCGCCACGACCTTGTGCGCGAGCAGTGCGTGCGCTGCCGACATCCCTCTCACTTCACGAAGCTGTTCGTCGGTCAGGCGGTGAAGGAAGTCAACTGCGCACAGAGTCTGATCCGTCTGTTCCACGCGACACACCCACACATTGCTATTCACCGCATCGAGTCTCATCGTTGCGGCCCCACCGACGGTGACGGTGGTGGCGGCGACACGTCGGCGTCTGGCAGGTACAAGGGGTGTGCATCTGTGTACGTGCTTAACGAACACGCACCGGAGCTGGTACACTTCTTGAATCGCAACGTGTTCTTTGATGAAACGAGCGACGGCAAACTCATCGCACACTACGTGTACCAGACGCAGCAGAGCTGGCTGCACGCGCTTGCTCAGACGCGTACGTTGTCATCCGCTGCGCCGGCTGCGGCGGTCTACCCGCACGGCAGCGATGACACCGTCGCCGGTGCCGCAACCCCAGTTACGGAGCCATTAAGCCTCGCACTGGGCCCGCGCACGATGCACCTGCCTTGGGCCCCACTTGTTGTCGAGCACGCCCTCTCTGACACGCACGCCACGCGACGCGGAGGCAGCGGCACCCGCGCACCCAACACTCACGCGGTGGTGGTGCCTTCTCCCTCTGTGACGGTGATGTAGGGCTGCACTACCCTCTTCTTCGGCACCTCAGGCGTCAGGCGTCTGCCCTCTCTCTCCCTCTCTCTTCTCTCTTTTGCGTCGCTGAGGCGGAGACGAAGTGAACAGGGCTTGCTTCTTAACTCCTTCTTTTTTCTTTCCGTCTTGTTTCTTTTCTTTGTTACACGTATCGACGACCGCGCGGCGGGCGTCACTCGAAAGCCTAGTCAGGTATATATGTGTGCGTGTGTGTGCGTGTGCGTGCATGTGATCCCTACCGCTGACCACATTGGATGTGCTTAGGTCGAATCGAAGCCGTGGACACCAGCCTCACACGCGCGCCTCGTCGTCGGCACTGATTTTTTCTTTTGTTTTGTCCTCATTTTCTGAAAGCGCTTTCCTGACGTGCCCAACGCCTGCTAAGAGGCTCGTCGTCACCAGGGGCCGTGTCTGAGCAGAAACATTCCATAAGTCTCAGCGCAGATTGTGGGGAAAGCAATCGGCGAGGCGCCGAAGGACGCATGAAGGCAACGTGAGAAGGAACTTTGACAACTCCCTGACGGGGACGACATCACCTCGTTGTGAACGGCTTACTGCGGAGAGCACGCACATGTTCCCAGGCTTGGAATCGACACACACGTTGACCGTCGCCACTTTGTCTTGGCGGTTTTCACGCTACCGTCGGCACACACGTGCACGAATGGACGCGCATCTGCTTCCCATTCTGTGAACACTCTCTCCCTTTCTCCCTTCTGTTTTTGTTTGTTTGCCTGTACCAACACAGTTGTTGTGAGGCTTCTTGCGCGTTTGTCATGCCGGCTGAACACGGTGCGGTGACTCTAGCATCGTCCGGCGAAGTTGACCCGAGAGAGCGTGTGGAGGCGGCTGTGCAATTGCAGCTTAACAGCCCCGACTTTCCGCACTTCTGCGTTGTCCACGCGGCCGACCCCGCCTACACGTTCTTGTTTCTCGATGACGGCTCGGCTGCACGGCGCTTGTACATTCGACTGCTGGAGGCGCAACGGGGCGTGAACTCAGCTGACGTCACCGTCACCACCGACGACACGTCGGCAGCTCAGGTGCCCGCGACACCTCCGCTGAGGCTCTTCACGCCGGTCCGCAAGCGCTTTCGCGCCGACCGCTTCTCTACACGCGAGCGTCTGCAGCTTTCACCATGGGATGTCGACCAGCTGGAGATGCTGTTCGCTTCGTGGGCCCGCTCCGCCGCTCCGCACGGGGTGCTCGCACACACCACCCCACTCCCCTTCATGTCGCCTCATCGGCCGCAGCTGTTTCCCTCGCGCGCCTCGCTTCGTGCGTTTGTGCAGCAAACAGCGAAAACCGCTGAGGGGCGTGCGCCGGCCACCGTCGATGATCTTGCTGCACAGGCAATGAAGGCACTCCCGCGCACGGAATGCCACGTGGCGGTGTTTGTCCACGTAGCTGAGCGGATGCTGTCGTTTGATACGGTGTGGCGCCGCGCTGCCCTTTCTGCCTCTCTGCATGACTCGTCCCAAGTCGAACCAGAGACACACAGCGCACTACCGCCGGTGTCGCTGTACCTGGAGGCAGCACTCACGCTGGCTCAGTGCCTGGCCACCCTCTGGTCGCAGCAACGGCGCCGGGAAACAGACTTGTGGGAGCTTGCCGTGGCGCCTTCCAGCCCGAGCTCATCTCTTCATCTCCACACAGCCGATGCTCCGTGTGGTGGCCACCGCCGGTTCTATTACCAGGACGTCTTCGAGGCTTACGCGACCCGTTTGCTCGTTTCGTTTAGCGAGTGGGCCGCACGCTGGCGCCAGTGTCTGAGAACGTACAACGACGGCAACGGGTCTTGTGCGCACGCGGCTCTCTCGTCGTCGGTGGCGGCGGCGTCGAGGCGGGTGACTGAACTGGCTCGCTGCTGGTGCGAGGAAAAATGCTTCCGACCAGCTACCACAGCGAGACTAGCCAGCCTCGTCGACACACTTGGCCAGCCCACTCTTGAACCGGCTGCCTCGGCGCCTTCATAACCTTGCTTTTTTCCACCCTCCCTCCCCCGTCAGGCGTTCTCGTCACCTGCTTGACTCAAGGTGATAGACACACACACACACACACAGACATATAGACAGATGAACATGGACTAATCCCCATGAGCTATCATGTTCACTGCGTGGCACATTGCAAAAGCCGCGCGCGGTTGCCGGTCGCATCCTTGTGAACTCGGAAAACAGTCTCACTCTCCTTCCGTCACGTTCTACTTTTTTCTTTTTTTTCAATCGCAGTTCGCGGACGTCAACAGACAGGGGCCACACACACACACACACATACGCACACGTACCTACACACACAGAACCAACCGAGTAGAGCTGGGTGCCCATGGCGTCGAACAACGCTGTTAGTGCCACTGCCAAGGCAGTGGAGGATGAGAAGAAGACGGCCAACAGGGACTACTACTTCGACTCGTACAGCCACTACGGCATTCACATGCAGATGCTGAAGGATTACCACCGCACCACGAGCTACCGCGACGCCATGTGGCGCAACGCGTACATGTTCAAGGACAAGGTGGTACTCGACGTCGGCTGCGGCACGGGTATCCTCTCTATGTTCGCCGCCCGTGCCGGTGCGCGCAAGGTCATTGGCATTGACTGCAGCAGTGTGGCGGTGCAGGCTCGCCAGATCGTGAAGGACAATGGGTTCGAGGACATCATCACCATCATTCAAGGCAAGGTGGAGGAGCTGGAGCTGGATGAGAAGGTAGACATCATTATCAGCGAGTGGATGGGCTACTTCCTCCTCTACGAATCGATGCTCAACACCGTTCTCTACGCCCGTGACCGATGGGGCGCGAAGGACGTGAAGATTCTGCCTGACCACGCGAACATGTACGTGTGCGGCATTTCAGACCCACAGTACGTCCAGGACCGCTTCCGCATCTGGGAGGACGTGCACGGCCTAGACTTCTCGTACTTTAAGCGCCTGAGCTACATTGAGCCACTGGTGGACATTGTCAACCCAGACCAGATCTCCACCGACATCGTGCCGTTCTTTTCTTTTGACATCAACACAGTCAAGGAGGAGGAGCTGTCGTTTGAGCGGACCTTCAAGCTCCAAGCGCACCGCGACGGCAGCATCGACGCGCTGTCCGTGCACTTCGACACACCTTTCTGTGCCGGCCATGACGAAGTTGTCTTGACAACCTCGCCCAATGACGTGCCCACTCACTGGCAACAGACCGTTCTCTACCTTTTTCATCCTCTGGACATGAAGGCTGGGGAGACGGCAAGCTTTAAGCTCTCGTGCCGTCCCAACCCCGGCAACCCGCGCGACCTGGACATTGGCGTGCACGTCGATTTCGAGGGCAAGGCGCAGACCTGCCACTACGACCAGGATTTTCGTCTGCGGTGAGCGTCACAGGCAGCGCTGGACGAGTAGCAATAAACCCACTACACCATCAACGAATAAAAAAAGGAGAGAGAGAGAATGTGCCGTAACGGTTAACTGGCCGATTAAAAAAAAAAAAAGTCCGTGTGATTAAGGGATGGAGATGTCCTGTTGAGGGACGAGGCACACTCACCCACAAAAAGGCCCCGACGGAGGTGAACGCGGAAAGCAACGACAAGTCTTCTTGTGGCTTCACGTGGCCCTCCCCCTTTCTAGCGTACGCCCATTTATCGCTCGCTGTAAAGCTGCCACAAGGACACGGGAGGAGCACACCGGAGTGAGTGTGACCAGCGAGCAGGAGCGGTGTTACGCCGCTGTCTCCTCTTCACTGAGCTCACTCACACACGTACACTAAAGACTCTAACAGGTGGCTTCACCGCAAGCAATGTGTTTTACATCCCACAGAAACTGGGGTGAGTGCTCGCAGTGGTGGAGACTGCGGAGCGTAAGGACAGCGCGAGGGGCTCCGCAAGACGACTCGGTGTCCAGAAGAATGATCCCCATCTTTCGCTGACTTTGTTTGCCCACAACCGAATAGGAGGTGAAGCCGTTGCAGACACTTGCGTGCTTGAGCTCTCTCCCTCTGTCACGGCTCTGTGAGTGATCACAGGAACCCGTCCCTGTATGCTTGCTCTTGTTGCTGATGTTGGCACCTCCCACGACACACTGCCGCTCTTTTTCCCCTTTCTCCTTTTCACTTTTCGCTTCGCTATTGACACTCCCAGTGCCGTACACGCGCCTAGACAAGCTGTGCACACGGGCACCGCACAGTCACCGCCTCAGGTCGTTGTGGTATCGGGCTCGGGCGACACCGACACACACACACACACACACACGTATACACAGCCGGGTGGAAGAAGAAGACAGCGTCCTCATTGTTTCTTCTCTTCATTTTTCTCTCTTTCGTTTGTTCTCTCTTTTCTCTTTTCTCTTTCACCGTCTTTACCTCTGCATCAGACGCGTACACTAGATTCGCTTCGATACGTTCTTTCTCTCCCTTCTCCCTCGCGCCGCCATGTCGTTACGATCGCAGCCAAAGGAGCGCAGATGGGGCCACCAGGCACCGAGTGACGTGCTCAGCGGCGCGCCGCGTCGTGCGACCGCCGACGCGGGCATCACCAGTGCCCCTCCACTCATCCCTCTCGCACTCGCGCCGACCCAAGGTGAGCGAGGCACGCGCGCAGTGGCCGCCGCCAACGCATTCAGTCGGACCTCTGCCACTCTCACGGCGGCAGTGGCGAGCCACACTGGCAACGGCGCCATCCGCGGTGCGCTGCCGGAGACGCTGTACTACATGGGCGGACCGTGCACGGTGGCGGAAGTGCCTCTCGGCGGCCGCGGCGACAGTGCGTCTCCCGTGTGGACGTCACCGCCGCCGCAAGCTCCTGTCCTGTTGGGCCCGCGGCAGCAGGCTGGGCCGGCAACGACGACGACGATGTCTGTGCCGGAATCTGCCCTTCGCATTCATGAGGATGCCCGCTACGTCTTGGCGGAGTTCAACGACGCGCGCCGTTCACGTCACTTGCCGCCGTTTGCGGCCGCCTCCACACCCACTTCAGCCGTGTCTACCCCGGCCGTACCAAGCGCGGCGGCAACGTGGTTGTCACCACCGCTCACCAGCGCAGCCCCCAACCCCAATGGCGACGGCACACTGCCGCTAGTGGGCCGCCCGTGCACGCCGCACCGCAGCGTTCGCCCGGCCACCGTCGCGGGTGTGCCCGGCGCCAATGCCAGGGCACGCCACGCGGCACAATCTGCGGATCCCTCGTCGCTTTCGCTGACACTCAGCGGTGTGGCGACGTGTCCTTCCCCGCCCGGGCCGTCCCGTGCACAGGGGCAGCCACGTCGTGCGGCGACGCCACCCGGTGCGATGGCGCGCACGGTGAACACTGCCACAACCACCACGCGGCCGTCACCGCTCACAGTAACGTCCACTGACGTGCGCAGCGCCGTCTCGTCCAACCCCACCGGCGTGCCGACACTGTTGCTGGTGAGCAGCCTAACACCCGCCCCCGCCCCACACCGCTCGCGAACCGCTCGCCGTCCTGTGCGTGTGGCTCCCGTCGCAGCGGCTGCCAGCATTGTCGAGCGCTCTCGTGCGGCGTCTGTGAACGCCACGCGGCGCCGACAAGCACGTGCAGAGGCGCCTGACAACACGAGCAAGTCCGGCCCCCGCAGAGCCACTCGCCCGCCCGGCTCGCCCAATCCCGACGCACCGCGCGAACCCCGCCCGGGGAGGCCCGCCGGCGTAGCACACACCACTGCACCGTCTTGCGACAATGAAGAGACCGACGCTCATGAGGCCTCGGTGGCACGTGCTGCGGAGACTCACTCCGCACACACCTTTCCGCAAACACAGGCTCTCAAAAAACGTAGGCACGAGGAGGACCGGACTTCGCTGGTGATGCCGACGGGCACGGACAACACCGCGGCCGTCGCGGGGCCTGAGGTCGTGCCAAGGGCAGGCTCGTCTTGCGGTGAGGGGGCGGTGACGACCCCGTCCTCTCAGCGCATCACACAGACAAACAGTACGTTTCCGGAGAGACGATCGCCGTCAAGCGGCCAGTCCACCCTCACATGCACGGACATCACCACAGACCAGCCACACGGCAGCGCACGCACCTCCAGCGCATCACGCTCGCAGCCCCACACGACACCGAACACCACCGCACTCGCCCTGCCTTGTGCGACCGCAACGGTGCCGCTCACCACAGTGCCGCACACACCAGACAAGTCCGCGGAGTCGCGCTCATGGCGTCAGTTTCCCACAACACAGGGGCCACCTGAGGCAGGCCGAAGCCCGAAGACGGTGACGACAACCAAGGTCGGTGCCACCACCGGCATGCCGACACCTGAAAAGCGCGCGACGGTTCACGCGGCGCGGACGACGCAGGAACCGCACAACAGTGGCGGCGCGGCGTTGACGCGCGTGGCCGCCACAAAGGCATCACCGGTGGTGTCCTCGGCTGCCGCGGCGTCGCCTCATCGTGAGCGCTCTACCACCTCCGCCACGAATACAGCCACGCCGTCGTCAGCGACCACACGGGCCACGGCAGCGCGATCCGGTATTGGCCGTGGAGGCGGCAGCAGCGCTAAGCACGGCTCGGCGAGCACCACTGGGGGCGGTACGGCTTCCACGAAGAGCACGGTGCCGCGTGCTGCGGCGAACACTGGCAGTCCATCTCGTCCTTCGAATACCTCCGCCGTGCCGACGACCAAGAGCGACGGGAGCAAGTGGGCGCAGCTGAAGGCGCGCCGACGTCGTGAGCTCTACGCGTGGAACGAGTACTTGCGCTCGCAGAAGGACACCATCGTCGGCGACGCTGTGTGAGTCCATGACGGAGGCAAGTCACCTTGGGAGTGCGAGTCCGCCTTCACCTGCCTCGCGCAGCTCCGCAGTGACAACACGCGAGAGGTGCAGAGAAGTGGGATAGAAACGGTGCCGGCATCCGTTGCAGGATGGATGAACGTCGACGCGGCTCGCGAGGCAATCACACTGGAGCAGTTCACAAGAAACACCGCCAACAAACAGCAAAGACCATCCGCGCACCATCACCACAGTGCCCGCTTGGGAGCGAGACACATTGTGGAGGCGCGCTCTAGGTGCGTACACCAGCGCCCACCGCGCGCAGAAATAAAACAGTAGACATCGCGCGAATCTGCATTAACTCCCAGAGCACTTTGGTTGCCCCTCTCTTCATGGCGTGCCCTCGCCTGGCGACACCCCGCTTCGGCCTCCGCATCACGTCCTGTCGACACCTCCTTCCGCCCTCCATCTCTCTTTCTCTCAGCGCTGTGTTGACGCTGACTTTTGCAATCAGTTACGCGGCGATTCGCCGTCTTTCGTTGTTCTCTGTATCGCCAAGTAGGCCACTCTCCGGCGTCTGTGCATTGGCCATGTCAGACCCTGTGGAGGCAGGTCTCACCGACGCCACCACGTCGGTGATTGATGCACGCACGGCTGCCTTGCTGGCCGGACGCGCGGTAGGCGACGACGACGACGATGATGTGGGCTTCACAGATGCGGAGCTGAATGCGGAGATGCTGGCGCTTCAACAGGGTTCCCAGGATGCGATGCCGCTGCTCGAAGAAACGGACGGCGTCACTGACGAACCGCTGCAGTCGTGGGAATCTGCTAGTCCTTCCCTGGCCGGAGATGTGGATTGGATGAATGCGCTCTTCAACAGTGACCCGCGTTTGCCTTTCCAGGTGCTGCATCTCGGCGCACTGCTGTGCATGGACAAACACTACCGGGAGGGTGACTCGCCAGTCGCCTCGGACTCCACCGGCGACCCCTTCGAAGACCTGCGCGCGGGCCGTGCACCGATTCAGCTGGGTAACCTCACCGCACGCCGAGCCGACACGTCCAACCACACCTTCATCGCACCGGCGCTCTCTCGCCGTCTGAGGCGCCGACCTGTGGCCCAACGTCTGGAGAGCGCTGTGGATGAGGCCATCGCCGCGCGATCCAGTGTGGCGCTGCGTGAGTTTGTCAGTCCTGAAGCGCTCGCCGCGCTCGGCAGGCACCGTGCGAGTGATATATGGGGCAATGACAAGCGTGCCAAGAAGAGCGACTCAGTCAGCATCAAGCATGGCCGGTGAGTGTCTGGCCACCGTGGCCAGTTCCCCGCTACTTGTCGTCTTGCTTGTCTTGCTTGCGCGTGTGGCCCGGTTTCGTGGTGGTGGTGGTGGTGCTCTACCCCCTTTCCTTCATGCACACCGACATGGAGACATAGAGACACACAGAGACACATAGATACTAACGACCTTCTGCATTTTTTCGAGACCTTGGCTCACCGACCTTAGGCTCCTTGACCGGATCTGGACAAGAAGTGCGACAGCCACACCCGTGTCGTCACGACTCACTGTCAGCCCCGCCCCCACTTCTTTCTCTCGTTGATGGACGCCCCCCGCGGTCGTCCCTACCACCAACCACCACTGGCGTTCCCCTTCTTCTCTTCACCTTCGCATCGCCCACTCGTTCTCTCTCACACAGGCAGGCGTCCAAACTTTGGCTTGCACTCTTCATTTTTCGTTGATTCCCGCTCTGCTGTGCCTTTGCACGCTCTCACCGTAGTCCTTTTGCTGGACCATGGAGGCCCTCCGACTTGAAGGCAACGCACTCTTCGCGAGTGACCCTAACCAGGCCGCTGAGCGATACCTGGCCGCGGTCTCCCTGTACGAGGACACCACCAGCGACGATCCCACGCGCACGCTCGACGAGTATACCAAAAGCGCCGGCAACGCTCTGACATGCCTCTTCAAGGTGGGGCGACTCGATGAGTGTGCCGCGTTGGCAGAGCGTGTGCTACGCACCAACCCCATTCTCGCGAAGGCCAACGCGTTTCGTGGAAGGTGCCTCCTCGCTCGCGAGCCGGTGACTGTGGAGACGGCCAGCGAGGCCCTGCTTTCGCTGTGCCGCGCCATGTACGAGCTGCCGTCGCTGGAGAACTCGGCGCGCGAGGCTGTCGCACAGGCGATCAAAAGTTTGCACGACGCGCGGGAGGCGTCTGCCGCCTCGTTGGTCGGCGATAGTGAGAGTCCCTCGTACGCGGTGCGGGTGGTGAAGGGAGCGTGCGGCAACGGCGTGCTGACCGATGTTGTCATCCCCCCTGGCGTGGCCATCAGCACGACGCGCAAGCCTTTCTCTGTCTCTCCGTACGAGGAGTTCAGCGAAGGTGGCTGCTGCGTGCACTGCGGCACCGCCATCTGGGAGGCCCCCGTCTCACAGGCGGCGTCGCCACTCACGTGCGATTCGTGTAACCTGGTCTTCTACTGCACCGAGGAGTGTCAGCAAGCACACGCGGCTCAGCACCAGTCGTTTGAGTGCGCAGTCATGAAGAAGCTGCGCGAGATGCTGCAGGGCATCGAGGCGCGCCACATGGACGTCCCGGACGACTTCTACGAGCTCGCTTTTCACGGCATCACGACCGTGGCTGCGTGGAAGGCGAAGCGGCCAGGCCACGAGCAGCTTCTGCATCTTGCCGCGCACCCCGACGAGGTCGCTCAGAACCTCCACCCGACTCTGCCGCTGCTCTGTGAACTTTTCGCCGACCTTGATCAGCAGACCGTCGCCACTGTGCTCGGCGTGGTGCGCTGCAACGCGCTCGAAGCGTGCGATGCGTCTGGGATGGGCGTGGGCCAAGCTCTGCACTGCGGCGGTGAGACCATCACATCCTACTTCAACCACTCCTGTTCGCCGAACTGTGCGATTGACTCTGCCGCGCACTGCATTCGTACAACCCGCTTCATTCAGCCCGGCGAAGAGCTCACCATTGCCTACTTGCCACAACTTTACTACCCCACAAGTCTGCGCCAGGACGTACTCAGAGAACACTTCTTCTTCACCTGTCGTTGCCTGCGTTGCATGGCGATGGATGCCGACCCGGCAGAGCGAGCGGTGCAGGCGGAACTGCCGGGCGAGGCGGAGCGTGTGACGCGACGCTTCCACGGGCCGGTGGAGCAGCTCTGCGCGCGCGTGCGCGGTGCTCGTGTCGAGGATCTCACGGAGGGTGACGCCGCCGAAGTCGAGAAGATGCTCACCGACGTGCGGAAGCACCTCTTTGACTTCCACTACCTCTGCCATCTGCTGCGCAACACACTTTCGTTCGTCTACGCCGTGCTTGGGAAGCCACGTGAGTGCCTGGTGAACTGCCTCCACGAGCTGTTAATGTGGGAGAGTATTCTACCCGGTGCGCTGCCGGTCAAGCAGATGAAGCTTCAGAACTCGCTTAGGTGCTTGGCGGACATGTCGGAGACAGAGCGCAGCGCCCTGACGGATGTGCCTCTCCTTCCCCACCTGGAGTCACTGGCGCAACTCTACGGTGTGCAGTGAGAGCGGTCATGCCCCCCCCCTCTCCCCTCTCCTGATGACAACGGGAGTGCTCTGTTGTTCTTCTTTCTTCCTTTTCTGCCGTTTTCTCTGCGATTGTTTCCCGTTTAACAAAGCATTGTGAGAAGCTACTGGCATCGTAGGAGGCCACAAGATGGCTGTCCATCATCATAGGATGGCACAAGCACGCCCATCGGGCGTGTTCTCGGCACATCACGCTAGGTCTACACGATGTGCTTGTCAGGACTGGATGGCCAAGCGCCGCAGACACGGCCGATGTACGCTTAACGTGCCGCGCAGGGGAACACTTGCCTTCCGATACTCATGCACTACTTTCCCCTTTTTAACACCCTATTTCCACGCCGTCCTGTATACGCGCACCCAGAGCTGGCCGACGGTGGTTCATTGCCCACAATAGCGCGTTTCTTGCCTGGCACATCTCTCCACGCCCGCCTTTGTGCCGTTGCGTGTGCACTTCATTTTTTTTTCCATAGACCAACATACATTTTTTTTTTTTGGCGCTCAATGAACGTGACACAGCCTGCCATCCAATCGCTGCCCGTGCGGACGCCGTTCTACGGAACGACGGACCTGGAGCGCAACTTCTACTCGTGCACCACAAAGGACGAGAAGGATGGACTGTATCATAACACACTAAGAGGCCGACAGCTACAAGGGACGGAAGTCGTGATGCCGGGCGGTTACTGCGTGGCGGTCGCCACGTTTCCTGACTTGCCGGACGGCGACGACGGTCGGCCTTCCGCAGGAGGCGCTGGTGTGACTGCGCAAGGCAGTTTCGTGGCCTCCGCGAGCTCGCGCAGCGCTGTCCAGCCGCGCGCAGTGCACCTGTCTCATGAGAGCCCCACGTACATGCTCTGGGAGCACGACCAGGCTCCTCAGGGCACAGAGGCTGTCAGGCAATGGGTGGCACTGGCATCGACATTGCACGCGAATATGTCATAGCCACAGCCCAGTGCGCGGCTGCTGTGTCTTGAAACGAATGGATTTGATGGTTTCCGCTTCCAACACATGAATCACCACGATGCGAATCACTCGCACGGCACCGCCTGTTGCCATTGCTGTGCATTTCTCTTGGCTGACACCTTCGTGGTCACTGTTGCCTTTTCTGCTTGTGGCACGGCCTTCCTCCCCCTTCTCTACTTGCCAGTAACCGTTGCAGCTCCTTCTCTCTTTCTCTCTTGCGTCTCCTACGCCCTTGCCCATCTTCTTTTCCTCTTCAATCGAACGCGCGTCGTCGTGACCAGTCCCGCCTTTTTCCCTCCAAAGCACACCCTCCACACCTTCACCGCCCAGTCATGTCCCGCACCAAGGAAACCGCCCGCTCCAAGAGCACCGTCACGACCAAGAAGAGCAAGAAGGCGCCCAAGTCCGCGTCTGGCGTGAAGAACGCTCAGCGCCGCTGGCGCCCCGGCACCGTGGCGATCCGTGAGATCAAGCGCTACCAGAAGTCCACGGAGATGCTGATCCAGCGTGCTCCCTTCCAGCGTCTGGTGCGCGAGATCTCTGGTGCCCAGAAGGAGGGCCTCCGCTTCCAGAGCTCTGCTCTGCTCGCCGTGCAGGAGGCCACCGAGGCCTACGTGGTGTCCGTGCTTGCTGACACCAACCTCGCTTGCATCCACGCGAAGCGCGTGACGATCCAGCCCAAGGACGTGCAGCTCGCCCTGCGCCTCCGCGGTGAGCGCCACTAAATTGTGGTGCGCACTTGATGGTAAGGCTCGTTCCTCGCGCCGCACCTCGTGCTTTCCATAGATACACTTGTTTTTTCTTTTGTTACTCCAACACCTGCGTTTCCCCGTTCGCTCTTCTTTTCTCCCTGTGCGCCTCTCCCGCGCTGCGGTCGTTGTCGTGGATTGTCTCGGCGAGAAGTTGACCGAAAAACGAGTTGTCATGCAGAAAATTTGAAAACAAAACAACAACAACAACAGTTACGAGCGGGCTTGGTTACATCACCCAGCTGATTTCGTCTCTGCTTGTTCTCTCTCGTGTGCATCCGTATGTGGGTGAGTGTGGGCGAGTGGTGCGTTTGGAACAAACGTGCGCCGGCGTGTCCTTGGCTGCGTGTCCTCCGTCTCCTTTGTTAATGCGTGGCGTTCACGCCGCTGTCTCCGTGCTCACCCCCCCCCACACACAGGAACCGCATGAGTCTGCGGTGCGCCATGTGACTGCAGTGCGCTCTTTTTCTCTCCCCGCGTTTCCTCCACGCACATCTGCCTCTACATCCCTCGTCCACTTGCTGTGGTTTTTCTTTTCTTTTCTTTTCTTTTTATCTTGTGAAAGGAGCGTGCGCACTGGTGAGGCTCTTTACCCCTCACCGTTCTTTTTGGCTCTGTCGTCTTTCTCCTCTTTTTGTCTTTCTTGGCTTGGTGTGCACGCAGCGTGAATGCCGGCTTCACTGGGGGGCTCCGACCTACAGCAGTCGCTGGAGGCGCGGGTGCCGTACGACTTTTTGCCTGCGCCACTGCATCAGAGACTGACACCGGCTCAGTACAAGGCCATGGCGATTCGCTTCGCCGTCTTGCGCTGCCATGGCTACCACCGGCTGCCCGATCACATCCGCGCGACCACGTCAGAGAAGGAGTACTACGAGAAGATGATCAGCATCGCCTCGGACGGCTTGCAGCTGTACCCGTACGCACACCAGGAGTGCATTGTTCTTTTCACCAAGGAAACCGCACTGTCGTACTACACTAACATGATCGCCGACCTGCTCAAAGCCGAGCGAAGCTACGATCGACTGCCCAACTTCACTGCAATTGACATCCTCAACCTGCTGGGCATTGGCCGCAACCAGTATCTCAACCTCACCCGCGAGGTCCGCAGCAAGGTGAGATGGCACATCAACCGCAGTTACGTCATTGATCACCTGCCGACGCACATGTTGGACTCTGTCACACTGGATCCCTTTGCGCGCATCACGGCGGTGGAGAGGAGCGCAGAGGCAATAAAGAAGCTGCAGTCTCAGCACCTGCTGTCGCTCGAGGCCATCACGCTGCACCGGCTGCTGTGCAACAAGGGCTCTCAGAGCCGCCTCGGTGGACCTGGCGCAGCACTGACGGCTAGCCTGGCCCTACCGTCTTCGTTCGTGGCGAGTGAAGCCTTTTACGCATGCGAACTGCCCTATGATCCACTGCACATGCTGTACCGCTGTGGGCTGGTGTACGCCACGACCACCGTGGACCCCGAGGATCGTCTAGTCATCCCCGCGCTTGGCGACCGGTTCGTCATGAACCGCACCTCCGACGAGCCGATCGAGGTGTTGCTCTATCGGCTTCTCTCGACCGTCGATGAGCAAACGCCGATCAGTCTTCTGGCTCAGCTACTCATGCTTGACGAGGAGGAAGCCTGCAACGGTGCACAGCTTCTTGTCCAGCTGCATCTCGCTCATCTCAGCGAGCCGCACGTGCCGGAGAGGGTGCGATCCGCGCCGTCGCTCTCGGCGGTGGTGCACACATCGTGGCAACACGCGGTACAACGCGCACTGGAGCGCCCGGCGCTCGCCACGCGTCAGTTGACCCCAGCACCCTTACCGGCCGGCGACGTCTCCACCGGTGATGGCTTCGTCGATGGCGCGGAGACGCGAATGGCGGCCAGTGACAACGCACACCCACTGAAGCGTGTAGCGCTCCTCTACGACGCGACGATGACCGGCTTCCTCATGATGACCAACCTCAGCCGCGATCCGACCTTCAAGCAGCTTGCCGTGACGCTGTTCGAGGTGGGTCGCATGCCCAGCCACATGGTGTGCACGCTCCTCGACTTGCTGGACAAAGTTGACTTTGCCGCGCAGCCGAGCTTCGGTGGCGAGGCACAGACGTACCTGAGCAGCGTCTTCTGTCTTCGGGAGCTGCTGCGCGCGCTCATGGCCATTCGAGGCCCACCGGACACCACCGCCCCTGGCGTCGACATGCTCAAGATTGAATCCCTCAACGAACTAGAGGCCACCACTCGTTATTCTGTGCTCGGACGGCATTACTGGGCCTATGTGCTGACATCACCCATCGCCTGCGCACCGCTGCTTGACGTGGAGCTGAGCAACGTGTACGGCGCCACCGTGAGCTTCATGCCGTCGCCGTGGTTGCTTCTGTTTCTGTACACCAAGACAGGCTGCGGTCCACCGTGCGTGCTCTTGCCGTTCGGCACCATGTTGAGTCGTTGGCCGTCCGCGTTTACTGACGCTGAGGAGTGTGCAATCGACGAGGTGGACGACACCAAGGAGGACACACGCATTGTCGGCTACAACGCACACCTGCGCCTGCAAGCGATGACCCTCGGCGCGGAGGTGAGCTACGCCTCCGTGGCAACCTCGCTCATGCTGGCCGGCGAGATGACGACGACGGCGCCTGTCTTCGTGCAGTGCGGCGCACGCACGCCGCTACTGCTGAAGCGCGACGGCACCGTTGTGCCTCACTCGCAGTACGCACACAAGGAAGTGGTCGTCCCGTTTTGCGGCTGCAGCGCTGAAGACATACTGGAGCTGGCGCGCGCCAAGATCACGGGCACATCGCTGGCTGTGCTGGTATCTGAGGACGCGAGTAATGGGGCCGCCGGGGTCGCAGACGAGGCCAAACAGGAGTCTATCCTAGTCGACAACGATGGTGTCCTCGTGCGGCTGGTGCACACCAGTGCCGAGGCGCTTCACGTGACGCACTCACTGGGATACTTCACTGTCTGTGTGACGTACGAGCGACAGACGTGCACAGACCCCGACGACACGACACAGCCGCCTCCTGCCCTACGTGTGGCCTACCACATTCACACAGCGCACATTGTCGGCGTGCAACTGGGCGTGCCGCTCACAGACGCCTTCTGCTGTCGATACATGATGCGCACCCTTCCGTCGCTGCTGTCCGAGACTGCGAGTGACACACACAACGCGGCCATGCGACAGTGCGTGGATGAGTTTGGTGTGTTTCTTGAGCAGTACTCACCCCTCACACGTGCTGTTCACAGCAAACTAGCGCTGCAGTCGTCTGGCATCAGTGGACCAATGACGCAGCTGCACCTCCGCCTGAACGGCGGGGTGGGTGGCTCGCCGTTTCCCACCAACAGCCTTGTCTTTGACGGTACTCATCTGACAGTCGTCGAGGACCACAACCCGCTTTCCGAGCAGTGGTAGAGATTGTGCGTGTGCGCGTGCAAGTTGTGCTCTTTCTTTTTTTTTGTTGTTGTTCATCAACGAAACACGCCACGATTTGGCCGTGCACCGGCATGAACGGGCTCGTGCGCTCGTGGGAGTGGCGTGGACGGAGCGCACGCGCACCTCCCCTCCCACGTTTTCCCTCTTGTGTTATCTACACATGACCACCGTCACTGGCGCGACGCGTCACGTGCCTCCCACTCCACGCACACACACGCACATCCTCTCCTGGGCTCCTTCTGAGTGTACTTCGACAAGGTATGTGCTACTCCTATTACTGACCTCATGCACTCTGCTCTCTCGTCACGCGACGACAGAGCCGATGCAGGCGGCGATGCACTCTTCCACGTTTTTCGGCTGCCCGCGTGCGCGTGCACAGACAGCCCCGTTACCGCCATGGCCGCCGTGGACCAGTGTCTCGTCGTCGGCACGGCAGACGGACGTGTTACGCTTTACCATGTGGCCGCGCCACCGATGACGCAGGTGCGGTCTTCCCCACCGCCGGAGCTGTCATCAACACCTGTGCACACGTTTTCACTTCCTTCCAATCGCCCCGTATCGCAGCTTATCGTGCTGCGCGAGTGCCATCTGTTGCTCGTGAACGCTGGCGACCGTGTGCTGGTGTACCGTCTCCCCTCGCAACCCTTCGATGCGCGCTCACCGGAAGGGCCTGTCAGCGTCGTCGTGGTCGCCCAGTTGCCTGCGTTGGTTGACTTGCTAGCCGTGCATGTCCGCAAGCAACGTCATCTCTACACGCTCGCTCTGCTCCACCGCCGAAAGCTGTGCCTGTACGATCTCCGCGACGGGAACAGACTGCCGGACACAAATCAGTCGGTGCGACTGGCGCCTGTCCGCGAAGTACCTTTACCGGACGGCGTGCGGTGCTTTGAGTGGTGCGGTAAGAACGCCATCCTCGGCTTCCGGCGCTCGTATATCTATCTGCAGCTCAGCTCAGCCGCCACAGAGGAGGTTGCTGCAGTTGGGAAATCTAGCGAACCGTTCCTGCGCGCCACGCACCCCGCCTCAGAGGTGCTGATGGGTCTGGACGGCACATGCGTGCGAACGCTGCCAGATGGCACCGCTGCCCCTGGTCAGAGTACGTTTATGTGGCTGCGCGACGTGGACAGCCGCACAGTCGCCTACAGCCACCCGTTTCTCTGCGCCTTCCGGTCCACCCCGCCGGCGTCGCAGCGGCGTGGACGTGATCAGCACGCCCAGGCGGTCACCGTGGACGTGCGCATGCCGCTTCTCACCACACTACCACTGGAGAAAACGGCACCTTCTTCTGCCCCCAGCGGCGGCGTCCCGTCGACGGTTTGTGGTGGCGTGACGTTGCCGTGCGAGATCGTGACCTGCATCACACACAGTGGCCTGGACGACGTCGTTGACTTTGACGGCCGCAACGGTGCGACGTCGTCGGACAAGGCGAACTTCTCTGTGGAGGATGGCATTGCCGTCGCCACCGATACGGGGAGTGTCTTTCTACTAGTGCCGGCACCCCTGAAACGCCAGGCTGTGCATCTGGCGGCGGAGTACGGTTATCAAGCCGCAGAGCTGCTCTGCGAGCTGTCAGCGTGGCGTGCGACCCCGAGTGATCGCCAGTTAGTACGCACCCTCGCCGGCATCGAAAGCTTCGTTTCCGGCAGGCCCTTGATTGCCGTACAACAGCTGCGCAATGCACAGGCGTCGCCCGTCGTGGCGGTGGCGCTCTTCTCATCCGTGTTGTCTCCACCCCACGGACTGCCGTCAGTGCGTGCGTCGCACGCCGTGCTGGTTGCGCTGCTGCCGGCAGAGGTTCAGGCAGCGCTCGAGGACGCCGTGTCGCCCACTCGTGCACCTGGCACAGCGATAAACGTGGACAGCGGTGCCTTGACGGCGCTGCAGGGACTCCTCTTGTCGAGTCGCGTGACTCTGCGCCGTGAAGTGACTCACGGCAACAACGAAGAACTTCTGCGTTGCGTGGATACGGCCTTGTTGCAGGCCTACTCGTTGACGGACGGAGAGTCCGCCATTGTTGACCTCCTGCGCGATGCGCACTGGTGCGACTTGGAGGCGTCCGCACAGTGTCTGCTCGAACGAGGATTTTGGACGGCGCTGGCGACGCTCTGGCGCAGTGCCGGTGACCTGGACAAGCCCCTCCAGCTGTTTCGGATGTTGGCCATCGAAGGGGCACCACCGGCCTCCACCACGTGGGCCCTGGAACCTCGCCGTGCAGCGCGTCTGCCTCGCCCTGTGTTCGATGCCATGCTGTGCATCGCAGAGCCCGGTCCACGCGCACTGATTGAACGTGGCGCCCCGACGGTCACCGAGCTCTCCAACTTCGTTTCCGAGTCAACGTCCGAGGCGGTTATGACCTGCCTTGCCGATGGCCGTGTGCGGTCGTCGTGGCCACTGCACCTATCCGGCATCGTCTGCGCGCTCGCCTACATTCATCAACTCTCGTGGGCCGTGGAGGCGCACATGTCTGTGCTCCAGAAGCACGTGGGCTGGCTCCTTGGCTCCACCCCTGAGAGTTGGATGTGCACGGCAGTGCTGGGCACACTGGTCAACGCTCAACGCTTCGAGCGAGTTCTCACTGTGGTGCGCACTGCTTTTGACCCGCAAGAAGCCTGGCGGAGCGCGCTGGAGGTGGAGACGTCCCTCCTGCTTACTGTGGTGGAGGATGACCGAATAGACAACGTAGACACTGACTTGCACAATGTCTGCTGGCGGAGTGCGGCGCTGTTGGTGTTCACAGGGGCGTCGTCATCACCGTCAGCTGGCACTGCCACAGTGCCTGACATGACTGCCGGTGTTCGCGCGCACCTCGACCGTCTTCTGGCGCAGTCGCCGTCCATCGATACGATTGCCGCATTGCGCTTCTTTGAGGAAGACGAGCTCCGTGAGGTGGCTGTGCCGGAACGCAGCATTCTGTATCAGCGCCTCGGCACCCACGAGGCGGCGCTGTCCATGTTTCTGTGCGAAGTCCGATCCGTCAGTGCGGCGTCACAGTACGCGTCGCGCGTGCACAAGGAACAGGGCGACAGCTCGGCTTTCACTCAGTTACTTCGTTTGTTAGCGCAGCCTGCGGAAGACGATGGCAAGCCGCGGACCGACGAGATACTGCACATCTTGCGGACGAGCCAGGGCGTTAACGTGGCGGAAGCGCTACCCTTTTTACCAGACACACTCGACCTCTCTGACATTGGCCCGCTGCTGCTGCGTGGACTGCGGTCGTCCATGACGGAGACACATCGCGAAGCCGTTTATGCAGCCACGCTCGCTTCGCGGAAAGCAAGGGAAGAGGCGCGGTGGGTCGCCGAGCGCGCCAGCGGCTTCACACTTGATGCTGGCAGTGTGTGCGCCGTCTGCCTGCGTCCGCTGCGGGCGGAGTCAGTGTTTCTGCGCTACCCCAACGGTGTGCTGGCGCACCCAACATGCGTGGCCGATGAACACGTGTGCCCCGTCACACACACTGATTTCAGCCAGGTAGCGAGTGTGGCTTTGCTTGACAAGACGCTGTAGGGCGTCCATATCACGCAGAGAAGCGAACAACAGTCACGTGCCGCGACACGACACATCATATCCGCGCTTCCGATCTCCCCTCCACCCCTTTCGCCGGGAGTGCGAAGAGAGAGTGGGCGGGGGCCGCGAAGGGGATTTTATTCTGCTTCCGAAACACCAGTTGACAACGCATGGACCGCACAGATGGGGTGGCCTGTGCGCCATCCCCCCTTTCCGCTCGAACACGTAGAATGTGCGGACGAGAGCATACACGGGCAACAGAGGCCTCTCTCCTCACCCTCCTCCCCCATTTTCCCCTTTCATTCCTTCTGCGGTTACCATTCTGTGGTTTCTGTCGTTGGCTAGCAGTGACAGCGGACGACTTGTCACAGGCCCGTCGCCACGCTAGACGGGCGGTCGTGCATTGAACACATCATTCTCGCTCAAGCGTCACACACACACACACACACACACACATACGTTGGTGTCGCAGCTGGCACCGCTGCCAGTATGGCTACCATCCTCGACACGTTTATTCGCTCTATTATTTTTCACAGACCAAAGCGTGCGACGTACACAACGTCGACTCGTCCTGGCGCGCTCCTTCACATCCCGCGCGTCAGCCCGCTGGACTACAAGGAGAATGGCACGTTCACCTGTGCCTACTTCATTGCCCCACCAGATCCGATAAAACCATGCCACCTGCTTCTCTACGCGCACCCCAACGCCGTGGACATCGGCATGGCGTACGACGAGCTGAAAGAGGTGGCAGCACTGGCTCACGTGTACGTCCTTCTGTTCGAATACACCGGCTATGGCATTGTGCGTGATGAGGAGGCGTCCGAGGCCAGCACGCATATCGACATGCTGTCCGCGCACTGCTTCGCGCGCCGATACCTGGGTGTGCCGGCCGACCGCATTATCGTCTGTGGTCGGTCGATCGGCTCCGCACCGGCGGCGCGCCTGTGCGCGACGCTGCCCGCGAGTGAGACGCCTTGTCTCTTGATTCTTCAGTGCCCATTTGTGGCCCTGAGCGACTGCATTCAGCAGTTTTCTAACAACGCGGTCTCCATTGCGAACTTCTTTGGTTACAACTGGTTTCGCACTGTGGATATTATCGAGCACGTGCGCACGCCCGTTGTGCTTCATCACGGCACACGTGATGAGTCTGTTCCCATTAAACACTCGTACGCACTCAAGAAGCGCCGTGATGAGGCGGCACGCCCTTGTGTGACGTACCTGTACCAAGAGGAAGGCGCGGGCCACAACAACCTCAGCCGTCGCGTGCTTGCCCGCATCATTCACGAAAAGGTCGAGACAGCCACCCTGGAACCCCTCGCACTGCCGTGGCCGACGCGCTATGTGGCCCATCCTTCTCAGTTCTGGTTCTTCTTTGCCGAGGACGGCGTCAACACGCTTGCCGCTGCGCAGGCCGTGTGGCGGCAACAACACAAGCTCGGCGATTTTCTCTTTCAGCGCGAACGGCTGAGTGCTCTCTTAACGCTGAGCTGCTGCGTGTTTGCCATGTCCTGCGCACGTGCGTGGCAGGTGCTGCAGCTGCAGACGCGCACAGAGGCGTTCAAGGCGGCAGCGAACGCCGGCATGGCCGCTCCACGCACGAAGGAGGAGCTCATCGAGTGTGCCCTGGCGTGCTGGGGCAGTCCGCTTGGTATTCATCTGACGATCCCCAACGCGAGCACGGACGTGAGCGAGGCGGTCATCTTCGGCGCTCGCACTGCGTGCAGCATATCTGAGTGCGGCTTCGCAGTGCCGCTCGAGACGTGTCGCTATCCCACCGAGGCACTCCTGACCGTGGCGGAGCTGTTTATCACTTCTGGACTGGTGGAGGCCATGCAACGGGCAGTCGCGACGGCACCGAACCTACTGACCAAGGAGGACAGCGGCGCTCCGGGATCCAGTGGCCGACCTACCGACACGTTGTCCCCACAGTACAGCACCACCGACAGCGATACCCCGACGACCTCTGCACGCGCGTCAAGACAGATGCCATCGTTGGGCCCCGGGACTTCACGATCGAGCCTCTCATCGTCGTTCCTCGGCGCAGCAAGCACGCCCGTGCCGCAGGAGTCCTCTGACGACGGCGAGGCCTCGCTCGTCGCGTGGAGCTACCCCGATATGACACTCTATTTACAGGCTGATGTGGTGGAGCGAATCCAAACAGAGTGCGAGCGCGTTGTGAGCTTCGTGCCGGAGGATGAGTGGGACGCCTTGCAGACCCTGCTGCGCCACTTGCGCTCCACTTCTGCCGCGCTTCTCAGCGACAAGGCGCGTGCCCTCTGCTTTGCGGGTCCTTCTCAGCCGGTGGCAGCGGGTGCGAGTTCACGGTCCCCCGCACCGGCAGCACAGTCCGACGCTGCCGTGGATTCGGGCAACAGTGGGAGCAGCAGCTCGGGCAGCACGTGGCGGCGGCGCGCAGAGGAGGCGTCACTCGAGGAGCTGGAGGAGTGGCTCCGCCCGTGGGTGGATCGCGTGCGTCCGCCTCTCGCCAGTCTTGTGGCCGAGGTGCCATGGGACTACTACCTCTTCCGGGGTCGCAGAGTTCTACAAAAGCGCCGAGGTGCTGCCTGCGACACTCCACAGGCCGCCGTGACGTGGGTGCAGGAGCGCGAGATGGTGAGCACGCTGTACTACCTGTTCACTGAGTACTCGCACCGCTGTGTGAAGCCCTCATTTTGTCTATAGGGACCCCCCGTGTCTCTGTTCCACTGTGAGTCACAAACGCCTGCAGTTGCCACTCCATATCTTCTCTCCCTTTTTTTGTTTGCCATTCTTTGACTCACCTCTCTCTCTCTCCCACTGCCTTGCTGGCTGACGGCAAACGCATGCTCACCAACACACGGTGAACCACAACACGCACACACCTCCGCGTCGCATGTGGTGAAAAACATCAACGGCGCCCGATGGTACATCACGCACCTCCAGCATTGTTCCTCTTCTGTCCGGCGCCTCTCATCACTTCTCACCTTACCCACCATTCTTTTCCCACTTTCCATTCTCCCCTCCCCCCACACCTCCGGTGAAAGTAACCCTACCAATCGGTTTCCTACCCGCCTGCGAAAGTTGCGCTGGTGCCGCCTTCGACTCCTTTTCCATTTCCTTTTCTTCCCCTTGTGCAGCGACTCAGGTCGTTGTCGCCGCTAACCCTCCACACAGCTGACATGGAAGGTCTTATCACTTCATCCCTCTCGAGCTCACTGTCCTCGGCCGATGACAAAGGTGCGGCGACAGCGCCGGCTGGGGAAGCGGTGGAGCCCGGGCACATCTTGGATCTGCTTCAGCGTAGTCGTGCGGACGGTGGGTACGGCGGACACGTCTCATTCTCCGAATACGCGTACCTTGCACGCGCAGTGGGCTGGTCGACGGAGGAGCAGGAGGACGCATGGTATGAACTCGTGCAAGGTGTGCCTGTCGCGGAGACGACACGCGTTGAGTTGTTAGCCGAGTTACTGGCCTTCTCCGGCGCGTCCCCGCGCGTTCTCGCACGGCTCCCTCCGCCGGCGGGTGCGAACACGGTGGCAGTCTCTTCACGCACTGACGACATTCCTGCCGCGACACAACACGGCACCTCTCTGCAAACGTCGCACACGAACGAACAGCGCGCGCACGGAGGCGGCGCACGGCAACACGAGGAGGGGCAAACTGCGGTACCCCCTCGCTATGCGTCCCCAACAGTCACCAGTGCCTACCGACGCGCGCACACAGATCTGCTGCACAGTGTCCTCGCTGACGCCACGACACAACCAGCTCACCAACGACGACAGCCGCGATGTCCCCCTGGGGCAGCGGGTGCTGAGGCAGGTGCGAGAGCGAGCGTGTTCGACCGCCTTTATCCCGCGCGTAACACCAAGGCGGCTGCGAGCCCGCGAGCAAATCGAACACCTTCACCGGTCAGACCACCACGCTCAATGGCCACCCCCCGGGGCACCTCGCCCCCTCCAGCCAACGCTAGAGCGTCGCCGTCGGCGCGCGCACTCACGCGTGGCACCAGCAGTACGTACAGCAAGCCGACACAGTCGTACTACGCCAAGCTCGTCGGTGCAGAAGGAGCCTCCCATCACGACCCCATCGCCGAGGCCCCGGAAACACCGCGCGTCGCGTACCATCCAGCACCCGGACCGTCTGGTTGTGTGCCGCCGGGTTATGTTGAGGGCGTCGCACGCAGACGCCAACAGACGGCCGCGCGCTTCTACGGACGTGACTTTGAAGATACCTTGCGGCGACCTTCTTTTCGCACCGAGGCGGCGGATCCGCACTCTCATGATACGACATGGCTGTACTCAGCACCGATACTGCGACTTCCGCTTTCCGCAGAGGAGGGCGGTCGTGGCTCGGTGGACGTGCGATTAACCCCCGCGACGACTCGCAGCTCTGCGGAGGGGGCAGGCGCGTCGGGGTACTGCGCTATCCACCTGGGTCTCCGCGAACGACAAGGTGGGCTACCAGATCCGCTGGCATCGCAAGGAAACCAACGCGGGCGTTCACCGTCGCTGCGAGGCCGCCGTTCACCGCACGGCAAAGACGTTGTAGGCGGAAAAAGGCACACCGACAGCGGCGAGCACTTCAAAGCACACAGCACTTCTTGTCCATAGAGGCGTCCATTCACACTTCGTGGGTATCACCACCAACTTGCGTGCCTGTCATTTTTTTTGTTTGTCTTTCTCTTGACGGCGCCGGCGACTGCTTCCTTTAGATTCTTTCTTCTCTGTTCACTTTTGCTTTGTGTTCCTCAACCTGCTCAAGCAGCTCTCTGTGTGCTCCGTCTTTGCACACCATATTCGCACTGGGAAGCCTGCGAATGTCCCACAAAGAGATGTGCGCGACTGTTCTGGGTGCCGTGCACTGATCTTTTCCTCCACCTCGTCTTTACACTGTAGATCACCTCCCCCTTTCCCCGCCATCTCGTTCTGACTGTCCTGTCTGCTTCTTCTGCGAGGAGAGACTTGCACGGGAGAGAGGGCTTACGGTGACAGGAACCACCGCCAACTGCAGCAAACAACCAAACAAACAAAACAAAAAAAGGGGTCGAGGCGCGTTTGTGCTGCTCATGCCGTTCGATGCACGGTACCCACCAGATACGTCTGAGCGAGTGGAAGGCCTTCCGTTCTATGATTTGACCGAGTATGTCCTTGCGCCACCTGACGGAGACGAGACGTTTCGGTTCTTCGTGCGTGCCTTTCGCGAGCTGCCCTTCTCTGACGCCGTTGGGCTCCTTTCCGGCGACGACCAGACTGGCCTCATTGTGTGGTCCGGTGCCCTTGCGATGATTGAGTGGCTCGTGCGCGGCAGTCCATGTCGTCTGACCACAGCACTGACGAGCACTGGCGAGGACCCTGTGTTGTGCGTGGAGTTGGGGTGTGGGTGTGGCGCTGTCACTGTGGCACTGGCACAATACCTGCACGCGCATTCTTTCGTGCCGAGCGCCGGGGCGGCCGCCCCCGTTAAGCACATTCAGTTTCTATGCACTGACGGGAACGAGTCGTGCGTCGCGCTGGCACAGGCGAACACAGACGCTTTCTGTAGCCGTCCCACGCACGCCTCATCTCATGCCCTGTGCGTTGAGTGCGCTGCCGATGTGCTGCTGTGGGGACAGGAGGGCGTGAACAGTGGCTACGACGCGCTGTTGAGACGACACGGCGTGCTGCCGGGGGCGTGGAACGGCACCTTGTTTATTCTCTCGGCTGATATTCTTTACTCCACAGAAGCGGTTCCTCTGCTAGTCTCGACTGTGCGCAGCCTTCACTCCATCTTGCACCCGCGTGGAGGGACCACTTGGTGGATTCTGTACATTCCCCGAAGTTTGACACAGTCAACGAACTTGGCCTTGTTCGCGCATCTTGTGACACTGCTACACGCGCAGCCTGGCTGGACGATCACGCGACATCCGCTTCCTTCTGACAGCGTCGTCACCGGGTTTGAATCGCGAGTGGAGGCCGCCGCTGTTGCTGAGTCAGGTGATGACTTGACTCCACACGCACTGCTTGGCTGTGTACTGGAGGTGCATCTGCCGACACCATGAACCCTAGGAGCACCGGTAGACGCATCGCGGTTTTTTTTTTTGTTCGTTCTTTAAGCCCTTGCTCTCTGCTGATCGATAGTGCATCTGATAACTTACCCTTGCCTCCGCCGTGCTCCATTGCCACTGACCCCTCCCTAGAGGCGCGCTCTTTGAACAGCGTGCGGCGACTTCCTCTCCACTACACTGACGCAACCCAGCTCATCGATGTTCACATATTCGTTTCTCCTCTCCCTCTCCCTTTCGCCCCCCGCCGTCTACTCCGTGTGTGTGTGTGTGTGTGTGTGTGCTGCTTGCTTCGCCGTGGCGGCACACACGAGCAGTGGAAGGAAAGAGAGCAACACCCATCACGGTCTGCACCACACAATCACTGAGGGCGTCCTCTGATTCTTGCTGAAGCAGATAATAACAAGAAGAAAAAATCTAGGCCGAGCGCGTTCGCCGCGTGAACTTCTCTGCCAAGGAATGGGAAACTCAAAGTCGACGATCCCTGCGCAAGGGGAGGGCCACCCCAAGCTGTACTACGAAGGAGTGACGGCGGTGCGTCAAGGCCGGTACACAGTCTCGGAGCTGATGTTTCACCAGGCCATCAAGAATCACCCGGGTCGCCTCTTCTGGAACGAAATGATGGTCGCCACCTTCAACCCCGGCGCCCTGGAGGGCAAAAAGCAGTTTGGCGCGAGCACGTCGTCGTACACCGGTGGTAGCCAAGCTGGTCCGAGCGATACGCGGAGCCTTGCATCGGGCAAAAAATCCACAGTGGCCGGCGGTGACGACAGCAGCGAGCGCGCGTCTGCCGATGGGGAAAAGCGGTTTGTTCAGCGCCAGTTGATTCTACCGCTGGATACTCGTCTCAATGACATTATTGACTTCCTCCGCCTGCTGGTCGATATTGCCTTTACTTATTTGCAGCGACACACGATCCCAAAGGCGCGGAACATGGGCATGATGTACAGCAAGGTTATCACCTCCCACGCCCAGCTCTTCCTCCACCTACTCTCACTTTACCAGGAAGAGTCGGCGTTCTACGCCCCTGAGAAGTTTGACGCCGCCATGAACCACATCAACGAGAAGCTGAAGGGACACCTTGCCGATGAACGGCAGATGCGGTTGAACGTTGCCCTCGCAGAGCATCAGGTGCGCCGCTGGTGGATTGACTTCACACTCAACTACACCATGGCGGCGTTTCTCTACGCGAACGAGTTGCCACCGGGCGACAACAAGGAGCGCACCCGCATCTTTGCCAACTGCATGGACAACTGCAACCTCATCGAAGGCCTTGTACACGGCAAAGCCAGTCAGTTCCCCAAGGAAATCATGAGCCAGCTCGTGCTCGCCTGCCTCCCCAGTGACCAAGAACGGCTGAATGCGCGGGCACAGATTGACGAAATGTCCCAGGACCTGAGCTCACACGCCAAAAGCCTTGAGAAAGCTAGCCAAGAGCTGTTCACGTCCCTCACCGGCTCGGGCACTATTGGCCAGCAGACGTTCCTCTACACCTCGCGGGAGTTCTCGCCGGTTATGCCGTTACAGCTGACCATTAGCAGCGTTCTGCCCGTCAAGCTCGTGCTGGACGATGTTGTGCTACGTAACAGGCACGCTGTGCTGTGCTCACCGGCGGAGCGCTTGGCGTTCTACTACACCTCGTGGATGAGCAACCAGGTCATGTTGACGGTGGTCGGCAATAGCCCCCACTACATGCGTCTCATCGACCCCAAGTACGCGCCAGCCATGGCTGCGAGGATGGAAGCTGCTGACAAGGCTCGTGAAGAGGCACAGAACAACGCTGGCACGGCCGACTCCGAAGCCGCCGCTGCCGCACAGGCTAAGGAGACACTGAAGGTGATCGCCATTAACCAGGCGGAGCTAGACGATGACCCGGAGATGCAGCGTAACATCCAGAAGCACCTGAAGCAGGCCCTCACACCCAAGGTAAACCCCGACCTTGACTTGAAGAATGAGCGTACAATTCTCATGTTATCAGGGGAGGAAAATGTGCTGACAGCGCTACCTGTGTTGGTCATGAAGGCCCGTCTGCAGATGATCCTTGGGCAACGGAACGGTGCTAAGCGCACCCTGTCCGCTGTGCTCAAACTCAGCACGTTTCTCTATGGCCAGGGCTCTCCAGAGACCAACATGTTCGACGGCCTTATTGAGGAGGTGCGATCCACGTACGCGCCCGACATGGTGCTCGAGAGCTAGCTATGGCACGGGCTGCTTGCGCCAGTAGACCCACGATAGCGCACCTTCGGTGCCCCGCCCTTTCTGGGCCACTGTAAACAAAGGTGAGACTTGCTTCTTCTGTTTTTTCTGTTCCTTTTCTCTTTTCCCCCTTCATACTCAGAACATCTCTTGTGTCTCTTTTTTTTTTTGCAGACGGCAGCCCCTTTTCCCCCTCTTGTTTGCTCAACTATTCAACTCGGTGCCGCATCTGCGCATGTATGTGTCTATGGTTATGACTTGTCATGAGTGTAAACATGAGCAACGCAAGCGTGGAGGCTTGACAGGTCTCGGCTTGCGGCGACGAGGCAGTGGCATCGGGGCGTCTTCCCGGTGCGTGGTTGAAGGAGAAAAAAAGGAGCAAGTCGGCGAAGAGACACGCGGCTGCCACACAGCATGTGAACGCCGCTGATCGTCTGCCATCACTACGAAATTAGCATCACTCTATGACTCTGTATCTTCTCTCTTTCTCCACCCTCATGCTCATCTATCGTGTCCAGCCATTATTGTCTGCACGGAAACAGCTGTACCCTCAGAGCCATCACTAGTCGGCATGTCCACTTTCTCCACAACCACACCTGTTAAGCCGATCATCGAGGCCAACCCCGTTTCGTACGGTGGTGAGGTCCCTTTTGATCACACTGACAGCGACCGCCTGCCGAAACAGGCGCCTAAGGCGCGACCCTACTTGTACGGTGCATCAATAGCGCTGTTGGCGATCGCGCTTGTGCTTTTCATTGCCAGCTTCTTCGTTGACCGCGTGGAGGTGTACGTATCCGGGTCAGCAGGCACAGCCATCAATATAGAATGGCTGTTTGCCGGCTTCTGCAAGGAAGGTTGCCGCACCACGTCGTTGCCGGTTTCTGACAACGACCCCGACGGGTGGCTCTCGCCATATGAGCCGCTTGAGCGCATGGTGGAGAGCGCCGTGCCGTTCAAGGTGGCTACCTGCACAGAGGTTGATGACCCCAACGTGTTGTACAACTACACAGTCACCATTGTGAGCGAAACGGCTCCGTCCTTGTCCGTTCGCAGCCCACGGGGCATCAATGTGAGGTGTAGCCACCTTTACGAAACGTTCGCTTTTTTCTCAGGGAGGTACCGTGCGTCCATGACGAGCTATGGGCTTGTTGGCGGCAAACGCATATCAGAGAGCGAGTATTATGCCAGTGGTCTCTCTTCCATTGGGCTGTACTTGTCCTTTGCCTTTGCCTGTGTCGGACTCCTGCTGTTGATCGTCGTGTCCTGCGTCCTCGGCAAAAGTCGCCGTGCTCCACTCGGCGATCGGACGTGCTGCTGCGCGTGTTGTGGCCCCTCCTGCCGCACACCGCTGCCTCATTCTCGCCGCCTGGTGATCGCCACTGTGGCCTTCACCGCGCTCAGTGTCACCATGTCTGTAGTTCAACTGACGGCATGCGACCTTCAGCTCGCGTTGTACCCTCCGCCGTATGGCAATTGGGCAGACACCTCTGTGCCTGGTGCGCACTACGGCGTTGTCGCTGCGATGTTGGTGGCGGAGGTGGCCGCACTCGTACTCATGTGCGTCGTGCTCGCCAAGCGGATGTGGTGATATCTTGCACTGGCTGACTGCGGTTATCATTTTTTTCTTCTTCTTCTTCAGTACTCCTCCTCCTCCTTTCTTTGTCTTTTCTGGCATTCATCTTGTTTCCAGATGTGTCGTCAGTCGTGCGGCATCAATCTGCGGCCGCCGTCCACTTCTGATCTGCACTCTCTTTGTGCTTATCGCTTCTTCGTTTCCTTTCGTTTCGTATAATGCTATACTTTTTTTTTCTCTATCGTCTCTCTTTTCTATCTTCTGTCGTTTCATGCTTCCACGTCCATGCATCCCCTTCGGAGGTCTTGACTTCTCTGGGTGCGATGGTGTTTCTTGTTTGTTTGGGGGCTAGCGCCGCCGGCGTGGGCCGTGTGTGTGGGGTGACTGGTGAGGCTCAACGTGTAAAAAGCCGTTAGTCGACCACCACCCGCGATGGACTGTTCTGCTTCTTGTTGTACTATTTTTTGTTCTCAACTCACCACACCGTGCACTGAAACGGTGAGTGGGAGTGCTTTCGGCCCTGAGAGAAATACTCGACTGCACCTTTTTTTCTCTTTTCTTCGGCAAAATAAGAACGACCCATTGCTGTCCCAGCGCGTCCATCCCTGCTCTCAGCGTGACTTTGAGCGTCAGCCGTATTTTCATTTATTTTACCTATTCACGAGAACGGCATCCCATGCAGCAGGTTGCTGTGCTTCCCCTACGCGACTGCTCACAAAGACATGTCAACGACACAATACACACGGTATCTCGAGCTGTCGTCGCAAGTACGCATACCTCTTCTCTTTCCTGCGTTCTTCCACACGTTCTTACTTTCACTCACTGCTAGTGAACACAACGTTACCCTGAATCAGCGTCAGCTGCAATCGTCGGTGGCATACGCCGAGCGACCACTTTCCTCATTACTCATCACGCCCGCTCGTCTCATTGTCCGGCTCGGCGGAAAACCTTGCTGACAAAGAAATGACTGCCGTGCATGTGTTTGGCTAGGACACCTCTCCGCACTCACACATGTGCCTCCAGCTCCTTTTTTCTTGTTCCTTGTTTTTTGGTGTCTTAGTCACGGTGGTGCTTGCACCTGCAAACTCTTATTTCACCTTTCATTTCCATCTTGGTCAAATGTCAGTCTATAACTTGTCTTATTTTCGTTAGATTCCCCCACGTGCGGGAGGCTGAACCTCCTCAAAAACGTCCATGCGAGTGTGGACACCCTTGACGGCTCTCCACACACGCGGACCGTCTCGTGTGTGTATCCTGTGTCCTTCCAGGCCCCCTCCTCCCACGACAACCCGCTGCCTTGCTCTGAGAGCTGTACCCGAGACTTTCGCGCACTGTTACCAACCACACCTCTACTCCCTCCTCCTCCTTTCTTGATTTCTTTTGTCTTGTTATCCTCTGACGTAGGCAATCCCGCCCACGCCTCGCGTCTAGCCCTGCCCATCAATCTCCACTGCACTCAGCATGAATGATGCGTGCGTCGCTGTGGCACCGAACAAGTGGCTGGTATGCTCCATCTGCCTCGATACCTGGAAGCACCCTGTGGAGGTGAAGGGCTGCCGCCACGTGTTTTGCCGTCAATGCATCGCCAAGGTGGCCTTGTGCCCTTTGTGCCGCGCACCCGTCAGGTCAACGGAGGGTGTGAACTGTGCGCTGCTGGCCATGGCGGATGATGTGCTGGTGGAATGCGGCCTATGCTACTGGCAAGGCACCCGCGAGTACAGCTACACCCACCATTGCCAGAACACGACGACAGCAGGACGAGACTTTTTGTCTGCAAATACGGGCGGCCGCACGCCCTCCGCGAACGGTGAGGCACCCACACTGTCTGACGAGGGACGTTGTGCCCTTTTCAGTCCCTCCGCACAGCGGCGTGACCTTATCGAGCTGGTCTCCACGCCGGGTGTGGCTGTTCTCACCGTGAACGGGTGTAGCCGTTTGCGTGACATCATGGCTGTGGTAGCCTGCTCCTNTATTGTGTTTGCTGCGTCGTGCAGCAACTTGCGCAAACTGACGATCAGTAATTGCACGGCGCTCACCGGTCTCTCCCCCTCACTAGCGCCCCGCAGCTACGTGAGCTCTACGCGAAGGGTGCCGGCATAAGTAGCGTCGCCTTCGCCGCGGCGTGTCTCCAATTGACGCATGTGCACATCTCACGGTGCCAGCGCATCACCAACCTGTCCCCCCTCGCAAATCACACCAACCTGCGCACCGTCGCGGCGAGTGGTACCCGTGTGTGAAGCATCGACTTCGCGGCCACATGTCGCTCTCTGGAGACACTGGAGCTGGGTGAACTCAAACACCTTGATGATCTGTCGCCTCTCAGCGATCTTTGCCATCTGACCATCCTCGACCTCAACAAAACCGGTGTGACCGACCTGAGCCCGTTGCGCGGGTGCCGTCAGTTGAAGAGGCTTTGCGTGAACCACACACTCGTTGCTGATTTCGGGCCACTGTCTGGCTTGTCGTGCTTTGTGGTTCTGCATGCGGACGGCACCAAGGTGAGCGATGTGCAGCCCCTCTGTCTGTGCGAGAAGCTAGAGGCTCTTCATTTGTCTGACACAGCTGTGTCTGGCCTGACGCCCCTTACTGGCATGCGTGCGCTGAGAATGGTACACGCCAGGAATAGTCGCGTTTCCCTCGTCGGCGGTCTTGACACCTGCCCTGCGCTTGTGAAGCTGGACTTACGCGGCAGCCCAGCACAGGCTCACAGCCGCGGTGTCTGATGTTCTGTGATCGCTGCGACTGCTCCTCTTGAGACTGCAGTATTCATCTGTGCCACTTTGGAAGCCGTCCCCTTGACTCCCAGTGCATGTTTTTGCTTTCTCACTCCTCAACTCTGCGCTGGCCGTGGGTGGCTGCGAGGGAGGGGGAGGGCTCCAAGAGTGTTCCGGGTCTTACTATCTCCCGCCCCACTAGAGGCGCGTTCTTTCTTCTTACTTTCCTTTTGAAGCCTGGGGACACGAACACCCTTTGACGTGTCTCCTAGCTCTGTGCATCCAAAAGACGCCTTTTTTCTTTTCTCTTTGTTTCTCGTGACACCACCCGGTGCAGTTGTTGTTGCCAGCAGTGTCATGGGTGGCATGAGTGTGCCCCGCAATATATGTGGTAGGTGCTCCTCGGCGCACCGCTATGAACCACGGCGGCGATGTCTTGCGTTGTCAACGACACAGCTTCTCATTACCTGCAACGTTCGAGCACAATCTTTGAATTTGCTATCAACAATAATCTTTTTTTCCCTCTCTGGCTTGTGTTTCGGTCGGCGCGGTACGCAGTGCGCGTGTTGCAGCTCATTGTGGCTGACAGCAGACGCTGTACCGTACCGTTTCTCTATAAGCGACCGCCGTATCAGCGATGCAGACTCATGATGACTGTGCCGTGTGCCGTTCCTCCGCACAAAAACAACAACAGAATGCAGTGACTGCCAGTAGTTGTGCCCGTTGACGCCATTCACATGGCTGCCAGTGTGCTCACGACCGTACTCATTACCCACACACGTGCCCTGACCTCAGTGAACTCGGCCGTGCTGTTGTTGCTACTGTTTGCGACTCACCGCCCACGTACCCCTTCATGTGTGTGTGTGCACCGCTTTATGCTGCTTTATCCCCTCCTTTCGCTCTCTTCTTCCCACACGACTGACGTTGGCACCGGCAAACGGCAGACACTCAGACGAGACGAACGCTCTTGTTGCTCTCTTCTTCTTCCATCGGCACTTTGTTTCGATTGTGCGTCCGACTTACCTCCGTTCCTCTTCGACGGGCACGGCACCGACTGTCAAACTTTACTATAGCCCTGTTCGCACCACACGCGAAGACTACCGCCCTCAGGCTTCACGCCCGCCACGATCACCTGCAGCGCAGCCAGCACCCACCTCGCGCTCTCCACAGGCACCAGCAGGCACTGTCTACGAGCGCGCGCCGCAGCCTTGCTTCCCTGAAACGCCAACTGCACCCCAGAAGAAGAAGAAGAAGACAGTCAGAATCGACACCAATCCGCAGGTTTGCGACGAAACGCCTTCCGTCCGCTCTGTCGGTGAAACTTTTGTGGGCACCACAGTCGAGCCCACTGCGACTGCGAAGTTGACACATGCTGCGAGCCACGATACAGAATCGGTTATATCTGAAAACATTCATGCACTCTCACCGGAGGTGAACGCACGGGTTCAACGCATTGCGTCCTTCGAGGCTGTCTCGCGCCGTGCGCTACACATACTGTCCAGCACCGTTGAGAAACTGGAGCGCACCGGACTGGTACAGGTCGCCTTTGTGGTTGATAGGAATCTCGTCGGAAGTGACCACTTCGTGCAGTGGCAGCGGTGTCTGCCGTGTGTCTCGTCTGCACTCTCACAGCAAGGCCTGGTGTGCCGGTTTGCACTCCTTACGTATGGCAACGACCGCCCAGTGGTTGAGCAGCGCACCTTTGTTGGCACCGCAGAGCTGTGGCCGCGGCTATCGGCTTTGCGCGGTGAGAACGCACTCTACTCGACTGAAGATTGCTTTGGCGCTATTGAACTGGCGGTCACCGATCTTGATTGGAGCGCCACGCAGCGCGTAGTTGTCTGGATGGGTGACGCCCCGCAGCACGTGTTCGATCATAGCACGACACGCACCGGGGCACGACAGTTGGCGCAGGTAATGGCACAACGACGCATCCAGTGCGTCTGCCTCGAGGAAAAGCCGTTGCAAACGCATCACATGATCGAGGCGATGCACGATGCTTTTTCTGCGGCAGGCGCGTACTTCCAGTCCAGGGAGATTTGTGACATGGAGAGCACTATAAAGGGTGCTCTCTTGGATGTCGGCCGCACGACCATCAGGCATGCATTGGTAAGAAGCGGCGCCGAGGGCTGCGTGAGGATCAACGTCTCTTCGCATCCTACCGAACGGAGCGTGCAATACACTGTTGCCTTGTTCACGACGCGTCCATGCACCGCACTGCCCGGTGGAGTGCACCCACTGGCAGAGCTCCTTACGTGCTTCCCACCTGTGCACGAGGAGGAGGTGCGGCTGCATTGTACCATCGAGCCGTTTGCGGAGGGCGAGCTGTGCTACGCGTACCGCGCCTTTCTTGTCGCACCGTCGTTCTTTGCTAAGTGGCACGGTACGGACCAAAAAATCGCCAAAATGGAGCGCTACGCGGGCCACGGCTGGGCTCAGCAGTACGTGCACGTCCGCAGCGTCACGTCGTTTCTGATGCGTGAGTTCTCGGTGCGTCTTGTCCAGCGCGATGAAGCACGCAAATACAAGCGGATGGAGAGTGTCCCCGCGCAGCTGGCACAACTGGGCACACAGAAACTTGTTCTGGAGCCGTACGTCGAAGGGACTTTCCTCAAGTTTAACAACAACAACGGCGCCGTCATGGACGCAGCGAGGCACCCCGTACCGCAGGCCTTCACTCACTGGACTCACCACGCCACAGGCGGCCGTGCAATGGTAGCCAACGTGCAGGGCGTCGAAACCGATGGCAGCTACCTGTGCATTGGCGCTGTCGTGCACACTGCCTCAAAAGATAAGATTCTGCCCAACTCCGCAAACTGCGGTGTCGACGGCATAGCTGCCTTCTACAAGACGCACAAGTGCAACGATGTCTGCCGCCTATTTGGGCTTCCCAACGTGCCAGCCGGCACGGCAAAGCTGGAGGAGTTTATGAACGATCTGGCACTTCATCCACGCCCCATCGCTCCGTCCCTCGCTAACCACACAGATGTGGAGGCCACCGCTGGCGTGTAAGCGTAAACTGTAGCGGAAAGTTTTTTTTTCGATTTCTTCTCTTTCTTGTTTTATTTTCTCCTCGATTTTATGTTCTGTGGCGTCGACTGCCACTCTCTACACTCACGCCGCTCGCGTGGCGTTGTCGTTGCGCGTTCTATAAGCCTACACGACATCCACCCCTAGCTTATCATAGTGGTGGAGCGTAGGCAGGCATCGAGTGGAAAAATCACTATCAGTACGTCACGCCAAATGAAAAGAAAAGAAGGGAAAACATCGAAGCAGTGTGATGTCTAGGCGTGCTGCGACTCACTTGATGCATGCGCGCTGCTTCATGCGACTTGGCTTCGCTGTGTATTCACACAGTTTCATACGCGGAGAAGAACAACTGATGTTGTTGCCACCGTTTGCGGTCTCACTCTCACCCCCTTACTGTCTGGACAGACAATGTGCGCTCACTCGGCTTTCCCGGACTCAGCCTGTGTATTTGCTCACCCACAACACCACGTCATCCCACTTCCACCTGTTCCGCTTGTGCTCTCAGACCACTATTTAACACACAAACACAGCCTCTTGCACTGCGTCATGCCACACACTGCCGACGGTCACGAAGACGCCATCGCGCGAAGCTTCAAATACCGAGCAAGCTTCAATGCTTCACGGGAGCGCGAAGCGGACAAGGCCGTCAGCACACTGCGCGTCTACATGCGCTCTGGACTCAATCAGATCGTGTTTGTGATGGACGCAACAGGATCGATGCGTGGCTACATCACTGACACTAAAAAGTGCATCTGCGACGTCTCGGAGCGGATCGAGAGCGAGTACAATACACAAAGCAGCTTTGCAGTAGTGGTCTACCGCGACCACTGCGATGGTGACAGACGCATTAAGCGCATGCCCTCCTTTGGCTCCGCGCGAAAAGTTGCCCAGTTTCTCTCAACTGTCGTTGCCGACGGTGGTGGCGACGGCCCGGAAGACTGCTTTGGTGGACTGCTGGAGGCGGCCTGCTGCATGCCGTGGGAGTCACCACAGCGCCTGCTTATCTGGATTGGTGATGCCCCACAGCATGGCCGTCGGTATCACTCTTTCCATGACGACTATCCGACGGGCTGTCCGCTGGGAGTCACAGCAGAGAGAGTGGCGAGGGCCATGGTGGAGCAGAACATTCGTTGCCACTTCCTGGAAGTCAGCGAGGACACACGGCAGATGATCTCTGTTCTGACTGGCGAGTTCTCCGCCGTCGGTGCCAAGCTGACGTCGGAACCCATGGACACCGTTGAGAAGACACTTATGGAAACACTGTCCCGGAGCGCCAGTGCCACGGTCAGCCAAGGCGCAGAAAACGCCGCGCGACTCCGCGGCCTCGTCGTGGATTTCTCAGCAGCGGTGCCTGAAAGCGCGGACAGGTGCCCTGTCACGGTGTACACGTTCCGCCCCTCGGTCGCTCCTCCGAGTGGCGTGCACCCCCTTGAGTTGCTCCTCACACGGTCGCCTGATGTGCACGAGCAAGCGGCAAGCTTGACAATCGCTGAGCGGCCATTTGCAGAAGGCGAGTTCCGCTGCGCATTTCACGCCGCCATCCAT
>JASANP010001017.1:0-50343 GCA_030849625.1 Wallacemonas sp. TrypX
CGGTGGCGCGGCACTTTGGTTTTATTGCACACGACGCCCCTTCGACTTTAGACGCCGCAACCGATCACGTGGCACACCTGGTCCTGGCACAAAGAGTTCGTGACCTGGTGAGTCTCCCCGAGCAGATCGCTTCACTAATGGCATCGTGCGGCGACGAAGCGCGTGGGAGTTTTGATCGCCAACTGTATTTACAGCAGTTGTCCACTTGCATTTTGCATTTTGTGCTGGCGCCTGTGTGCCAGACACCTGTAGTCACGGGGACGGGTGACGAATTTCTTTTTTCTCCGTCGCAGCGCCGGTGCACTGCGTATGAGCTGATTCGATCGTGTGTTAAGCGAGGTGCATTTGCGTTTCTCATGAGTGCGCTTCAGAGCTTGAGTCACGCAATTTGGTTGGATAACACTGACTGCGAGCTGAATTTGCTGACCGTCCTCGACGCGGTGAAAATGGCGTGTTACAAACAACGTTTGTCATCGGCGCGGCTCACACTCAACGCGATGGGGGAGTGTTGGCATCAACTGCTGAGAACGTTGATTATCATTGCTCAAAAAGAGCCTGTTGCCCGGGTGCACGTGATAAATGTGTTGTGCGCCGCTCTGCTTCGACAAGGTGACAGTGATGTTGCCAAGTCGTTGGATGTTGACGCGTCACTCGCTGGCTGCATCAAAACTGAGCTTTTTTCATACATGATGACATCAGAAGCCACTACACGAAGTGTGTTGCGGTTTATTTTTACCAGTATTGTGCTACCTATTTCAGAGAGCGCGCGTGACACTGCGGGGACCACACACAGTTTGAACTATTTGTTCGATGAAGTGTTTTCAAAATGGGGCGACAAACAGTTTGCAGACAAAGGTCCACTTGATGTGAACACAACTATAATGAATGCTATCATGTATAGTTTGCAGTATTTGCATCAACAGGGCGATACCTTGGCGGCGCAATATTTGGGACCTCTGCTGAACGGAGTAACGGTTCGACTGGATTCCGTGCGGTCTGACAACTTGCGTCAAGAAGGCATGACGGTTGCTGCGGCGTTTGCCGCATTTTTTGTCCCTGATGAGGAAACGACCAACTCACTCTTCGCAGAGGAGCAGTTTTCGGCAGCACTGAAAAGATGGTGTAGCGAAGAGGCATCAGATGGCCTCGATGGATTATCAGTGCCGTCTGTTCATGGCTCCGCAGCTTCCACCGAAACACAACAAAATACCCGTCGTGTTGCCGGTGAAGGAGATGCATTCCCACTCGATCCCGATGCACCGTTTCACTATTTTAAGGAGAAGCGGGACGATACAACTCGAGGTCCAAACCAAAGACAGCTCACTGCAGGTGTGGCAGTGGCCGCCACTCGCCATTCACTGCCGATGTTTGGGGTACAGCACATTGAAAAAGACGAGCTCGGCGAGCGTATCGAGCCTCTCGACACTTTGAGGAGCAGTTACAACGCTCTGCTTGGTGTTGGACGACATCCTAATGCCCAAATGCATGAAGTGCAAGAGAGCATCGAAAACGGCCTACGCGGTGTGGCGACGTACTTTAGCGCAATCAAAGGACAGCATGCAGTTTCTGCTGAGGTTAGAAGCGAAATTGATGCAATGATTACGACGCTGTTGCCGACTCTTCTTACACTGCAAATTCATGCGCCAGAGGCAAAGATGAAGTTTTTGAGTCAGTTGCGCCATCAAATTATTGTGGACTTGATTTCATTCTCACCCAAAATATCACTATTCTTGCTGTCGCGGGTTATCTACTCTGCTAACTACAGTGTATTTCAAAGAACGGGAGTGATTAAAGCGCTGAGGCAGGCAGCACAACAACTGGCCCACGTTCGCATTCAAGATGCGAAATGCGTAGCCAATAAAGATGCGCCGTCGTCGGCACTGCAGAAGCGTCTGTACCCGCCAATTCCCCGCGCGAACGTGCAGTCAAAAATCACGCCAACCATCGTGGTCTCCGAAGGAACAAATACACGCAGGTGGGGCCGTGTTGTGGCAGGGAGGCTTACGCAGCCTGCTCGTTACGAGAACAGGCTCGCAGAGCACGCAGACGGATTCATGGCAGCACTTCTTTCGAAGAGTGACGCCGACCACTTCAAATTTTTTCAAGAACACGATGCATACACGCCAGCTGAAGTTCTGAAAACGATGATTGCTGTTGTTCATGGCACCCGCACAGCGCGCCATGTAGTTAGCCGCGTTTGCCAAGAGGCGCTTGAATTTCTCCTCATAGTGATTGCGGCACATCCGCATGACTCCGTACGACGGCTGGCGTGGCTTGTGACAAACGAGGCAATGAGGGTGTGGTGTGGTGCTGAGCCGCTCATTGACGGTGAGGGTGAGGAAATGCGTGTTGCACAGTCCGCCACGGCTGCATCACGTGTGCACACTTCCCTGATGTTTTCAGAAGAGTGGATGCAATCACTCGAAGCGCTACAAACTGTGTACGTGCGTGTCGCGAAAAATGGCGACACTTGTATTGGCGTGGCTGCACTCGTGATTTCCGGGGTCCGAGATCTTGTCTGTGAAAAAACCGACTTGGATGCCATGCAGGCTCACTATAACGAGAGGGTGTTGGAGCTCTGAGGATGAGAGGTGACTTCTGTCCGTATGTTTTTGTCTGCTGACGGTTATTGCAGGAGGTGTTGCTCATTTCCTGTTCTTCTCGTTCTCTGCTATTTACCAACGGCGGTGTGAACGGTGTGTATCGTGTGCAAGAGACCACGAGACTTTTGGTTTCGATCGCTCCAAAAAAAAAAAATAAAGGCAATCGTAAAACATGTCTTCAACAATGACCAGAAAAGCACACAACCGCGCCCACGCCGGTCGTAACCATAGCGCGTCATGAGGGTGTTGCGTGTCATATTCATATGTGTGTACATACATGTTTGCGCTTAAACGGAAGTGCTTATAAATATCTATGTTTATGCATCGCCGCAAATCCTGCTGCAATCAGCACCTACATCATAATCACCCACCCTTCGCTTTTATTGCATCTCTTGTATCGATGATTCCTCGTTCTAACTTTTTTGGCTTCTCAACACTACACACGGCAGCGGTGTAAAAAGAGGAGAGTGTACCACGGTGTGCCTGTGCATAAATATATATACCTCCTTTCGGGCGGGAGACTTGGGCGGTCAAGGTACTTTCACAGGTCTAGTTACAGTAAACATCAGTACACTACTCAGAGCTGCCGGTGAGGCAATGCTCCAGCGATTCTCAAGAGGTCAACATTTTTTTGCGGAGACATACTGCTGTGTGTGTCATCAGCGGCGCTTCGCTCGCAAGCGCTCTGTCCAAAAGAGCGACGGCGCAGCCGTTGCGGATGTTTATTCTGGCGGGTCTCCAGATCATGCAGGTGGTGGATTTACGCCCAGTATGGCGGGGTTGCGCTCGGGAGGTATGATGGCGGCGCCGTCAGTCACGTCACTTGACAACATCCGATCACAGGTTCGGGCAATGAAAGAGGAAGCGCAGGAAAAACGCGAAAGAGCTGAATTATCTCGCCGCAGTGAGACTGAAGATGAGGCCGAACGCCACCGGAGGCTAACAACTGCTCTTATAGGTCACTTGGCGCGCCGTCACAAGCCCGATGATGCGTACTACAATGGGAAAGACGCCAGGGAGCGAGTGGAAATGCGAGCGGAGGTCGTGAAACGGACTCTGCTAAACGAGGTAGACGAAGTTGTGCGGAAATCGAAAAAATCTGATACGCTCCACTTCCTGCAGCTGGCGTTTCCTCTCAGTGTCCTGGATTCAACGAAAGTTGTGGCTGTAGCGGAACAACTGCGCACCGAGTGTCAGGCTACTCTGTCGGCGCTGAAAAAGGCGCTGCCTGAACGCGCTGTCAGTCAAGCCGATCTCCGTGAACGCGCATGGCTGGATGTGCTTGAGAGCAAGAGTGCAGATGAGTTGCGATTCATCTGGCAGAGTGGGTTGTTAGATTTGTCAGATGTTGAGCACTTGCTTACCACGCCAGGTGGTAGCAGCGACGGGTCCAACGGCGCGTCAGCCAGCGCTGTTGCCTCGGCGAGTCATGCGACCACTGGCGGTGAGCAAGGCGTGGTCGAGCCAGCCCCCGCAGAAGGTGAAACTGGCCTTCTGATACAGGACTGTGTCGAGCAACTACATGACATACAGTATCTGCAAGAGCTGGCAAAGGAGCTGAGCACTGGTGTGGTGTCCGGCAGCGGCAGCGGCCCAGTTGCGTCTGTCGACCTGGCTCCCGTCTTGCAGAAGGTTCATGAGAAGCGATACAATGATATCACCGAACGTGACCTGCAAATACTTGAGTCCTATGAGGAGACGCCTATTTCTCTCTCCGCAGAGGCAAAAAGTCAGGCAAACTCGACGGTGACACAGTCCTTGGTAGACCGTGCGCTGAGCCCCTCCAACCGGCTTCTTTTTTATATGGCAACAAAAGATGAAAAAGTTCGTCGCTCACTGGAGGCACTGGAACGTATCAAACGACAAGCCCTTTTTGACCCTGTGTTCCAAGAAGCTGTACGTGCAGCGCACCAAATGGAAGAAGTATCAGTTGACGGTCACGTCCGAGGCGCTTCAGATCCTCGCGCACCCGACAGTTCCCATGCGCAGAGGCTGCGGTCCGTGATGGGGAAAAATGGAGAATCAAGCGCTGATGGCGAAGGAATTGATACGCGTGAAGAGGGTCAGGCAGCTGCTTTCGCTGCCCGGAGCGCTCTCTCACCACGTCAGCAGCGCGCTTCGCGTCACCGGGCTGCAGCGTTATACAGGCCTCACCACGCGGCAGATGTGCCGTACTTCTTTGGCGACGCAAGGAGCATTGTGCCGCCGCGCGGAAATTTCAACCTCCCTAAGCCCGCACTGTCCCCAGAAGAACGAGCTGCGCGTCGCGGACAAAGGAGACGCACTCGCGGTCGCACGCGCTTTTCCAAATGAGAGGTATGTTGAACTCCAGATTTTCGTTGGGCAGTACCGCGCTAGCTGGAGTGCACTTGAGTGTTCTATTCACAACATATCCGTCATTCTGACAGAAGTCTATCGGTGGACCGCGAGTCCAAGCGTAACGCTTGCGCGCTCTCTTCCCTTGCTTTATGAAGGGTCACCACCTCTAATCGAAAACACCAGCACAGCGGCGAAAGCATGTAGCGTGTAGCAACGCATGCACGACACTGTCCGGATCCCTCTTTTGCATTCACCGGTGCGCATCGCCCCTCCGGTCTTCATCGTTCTTGTCTCACCCCTCCTTCACCGTCGGCGCGCATCACCTTGGCCATTGTTTGAGCCTCTGCGGCGTCTCCTTCTTTTTTTTTCTCGGAGAAGCAGTCAAAAGCTGGCGGATCATGGCGGACAAGGCCGACAGAGACGGGTTCACGCCCGAACAGCATCTTGTCGCGGCAGTCGCGGAATACAAAAACTTGGAAACGGCAAACCGCTCTTATCTTGAACGGATGATTCAGTCACTGACGTCCCCCTTCAAGATCTCTGCCAAGCCTTGCGAGCAGCAGAGGTTGAACGTTCTTCAGTGCTACGATCGTGTTCTCAAAACGTCGGTTGGTGAGTCGGCGGACGACGGCCCACAAAATCGCGTATCCGGTTCTTCAGGCGCGGCTACCGGTGCAAGACAGGACGTGAGTGAGATACCGATTCACCACTGCTATCCCGACGTGGTGGCCTACCACAAGTGTGTGAAAGAAGACACACTAAGCCAGCACCTGGCACTTACGGCGCGGTTCGAAGAGCAGCGGCTCGCGGCCCTCTCGAACGAACGCTGAGAGGGCCAGCAGTGGCTAGTCTGGGTGGTGGGTGTAGACGACACGGGGTGCATACAATCTTTGGCTTGGCTCGTTTAGGGATGAAAAGAAGAAAAGAATCACTAACCAGCTTTGTTCCTTACAGAGAGATGTAGTACACGCACAGTCAGTCGTGACGCACGTGCGGGGTCAAGAGTCAAGAGTCACGGAAAGTGAATAGCTTGCTGTCGGGCACTCCTTGTGACGGGGGAGTTCCCGTGCGAAGTCACACACCTGTGCTGTGCAGGAAGCGAACTCGTTTCATTGATGTTGATGGATCACTTCGCGCAGCGGCGGTACGACGCCGGTCTCCACGCAGGTTTGCTCACGTTTTCGGTTCACCGTGCTTATTCGCTCCTATTTCCTATCCTCTTTCCCCCATCATGCACTATTATGCTTTGTTGTCTGCTGCACAATGTCTCTGCCCTCAAGAGAAAGAATACAAGCTGCTTCGTCTTCTGCTCAGCAGCCACCACGCACGGCTATCTCATCCCCGAAGAAGAACTTTTTAAAAATCGCACCCCATCAGCAAGATGGCACCCAAGAAGAACAACAAGAAGAAGGAAGTCAAGAGGGAGCTGTCCGAGGAGGATATGCGCCGTCTTGGTATGTCCGATGAAGACATTCAACGTCTGATTGCGCAGCGCGGCAAGTCCGCGGAGGAAAAGCAGGCGGAGAGGGAGCAGGCAGAGGAGCACCGACGACAGGTCGAGGCCAAGCAACGCGCGTCCAAGAAGCTGCAAGAGCTTCTGGACGAGGTGGCGAAGGATGAGGGCGTCGCGCGTGTGGTGATTCGTGATGAGGAAGAGGAAGCGTGGAGTTCCATGGAACCTGGCCTGCTGAGCAGCAAGACGAAAGTGTTGCGTGAAGTTCGTGAGCACATCATGCAACAGCGCATTGAAGATGCGAAGCGTCGCAACGCTGAGCAGCTGGCCGCCTATCAGGAAACACTGGCCTCCATGAGCGCAGAAGAGCGCGCCAAATTCTTGGCTGAACAGAAGCAGAAGGAGCAAGAGTACATTGCCTCACTTGCCGAGGAGGAAGAGGCCAAGCGCCAGAGCGAAGCACGCCGCGAGGCCCGTCGTCAGGCTCGGCTCGAGCGAATGCGCAAGGCGGCGGAGGAGAACCGTGCCTTCGAGGATCTCGTCAGCAGTGACGACGAGACACAGACAGCGAAGAAGAAGAAGCGTGAAGCCGCCAGCGCAGCGGTGGACGAAATGAATGAGCGTGCGTGGCAGCAGGTCTAGTAGTCGAACGACCTCTCCTCCCGACGGCAGCTCTATCATTCGCTACCCACTGCTACTTTGGTGCGGCTGTTATTTTTCTACGTGTACGTGCACACGCCGACCGGAAAGCGAATCCCGCATCATAACAAAGTGTTGAGTTAAGTCAACAGGCAACAAATGAACCAAGGAGAGGAAGGGAGGCAAACAAAAGGCAGTACCTTTTGAGCTAACACGTCGAAGAGGAAAAGGGTCGCGTGCACACCGACGGCGGCAGCCCAGCCCCTTGCGCGTTCCTGTTCTTCACCGGACGAACGAATGTCATCCACCGCTGTTATTTTTTCCCCTTGACTCGCTGTGCCCCCGGTCTAACGGCAACGTGCCACAACGTGCGTCCTTTTGTCTTGTGACCCGACATGCCGTGCGCCTCTTCCTCCCTCTTTCTCAATATATTTCTTTTTCTCTCTCTGTCTGTACTCTCACCGCCTATTTTCTATCCCCATCGCTCCCGCCCTCACACCCGTATCGCCCTTCTCGATGTGGCTTTGCTTTCGGGATTTGAGGTACTATCTGCTGTAATTATTATTATTATTCTCTTCCAGTCATTTCGGAGTGGCTCGTACCCTCCCCCCTCCTCTTCACCACGTCTCTCTCTCTCTCTCTCCCACCCACGTGTGTGTACAACGTGACCGGAGTTGACTTGCCGCCCTCCTTGATGGATCACGCCAGAACAGCGTCGTTTGTGACCGCACGTTTTCAAGCTTTTCACTAGGCTGTTGTGTGTGTGTGTGTCTTGTTATCGTCGTTGTGTGGCAGAGGTACACTTCGTAAGCCGAAAGCAGTCTTTTTTTCTTTTTCTTTGCCCTCTCTCTCTTCACTTCACCTCACCTTGTTCGGTGGTGCCAGCTGCAAGAATAACGATCTGTCTCGGAAAGGAACGGTCACTCACTTCGCGCAGCTGTGCGTGCACGTGTGTCCTCGTACTTAATTTACTTCCGATTTTTTTCGTTCTCTTGCTTTCTCTCACCTTTCGTACTTTGCGTGAGGACGGCCGTCAGCTTTGTTTTGCTGTGTAGTAGAATCGTCACGGATGCCTACCCGCCACCCACAGAATCCGCGTTGGACGGGAGAGCGCAAGCAGGCCGGTGGCTCACAAGCTGCCAGGACCCAGCGAAAGGCCGACGCGCACCGTGTACACGCCGCGACCGCCGCACTCACCGAGAAGAGGGCAGCGGCTGAGCGTCCATGTGCCGGGTCGGTGACGACGCGCAGTGTGGACGACGTCGAGGAGGAAGCCGATGACCCTGCGCACCATCAGAGGCCGCGCACCAGCAGCGGCAGCGAGGCTGGTCGACGCGGCAGCCAGTGCACGTCCGACAGCAGCGACTGCCTGTGTCGTCGGCAGCCCACGCGGCAACATACCCTCTCCACCAACGCTCACGTCGATGGAGGAGCAGTTACGCCCTTCACGTCATCTTCCTCGACGGTGGGCAGTAGCCGCTACGACTCTGAGTCGTGGGAGGAAGATAGTTCCGGGTCTTGGAGCGACTCTGGCGGGTGGACGACAGAGTTGTACGGCAGTTACTCGTCAAGCGCATCCTTCATCACCACCGGAGAGGACACCGGCACGGAAACAAGGAGCTCGCGGTGCAGCTCCTCCACGGATGTCCGTAGCCGCCCTGACGACAAGGACAACGATGCCGAAAACTGGACTCCCACCTCGTCCGTCTCGGTCCACAAGCCGCCGCGTGGACAGCCCCGTCGTCTGCGAGGCACACGAGAAGAGCGCATCGACACCGCACGCGCACAGCGAGTGATGGACGTAGGCGTGCGCCGGGCTAGCCACGACGACTGTCGCGGTGCCGTTTCGCGTGATGGCGGTCGCCGTGTCTGCACTCGCGTCCGCGTCACACGTGAGCGTCGTCACGGCGGGAGCGTGCGCGAGGTGGGTGTCGGCACACGATGGTTCGGTCCACGCCTATTCGGGCGTGTCCCCTACGAGCTGTTCATTGTCGTGTGCGAGTACCTGCCCGTGGTAGACTACCTCACCTTGCTTGAGGTCAGCCGTGACTACTTCCAGGCGATCACGAGTGCGGACGGGTGGCTCTGGCGGGATGCCTGCCTGCGGCAGTGGCAGCACCGGCAAGGCTTTGCGCGCTTCGTCGACGACTTTCAGCGACTTGAGCAGACCGCCAAGTGTGAGGCGCTATCCGTGATGGGTCTGCAGCAGCGGATGATCCGACACGAGTTTGTCTGCGAGGCCGAAGGGACGTCAAGGCTGGTGTCCACTGCCGCACACACACACGACCGGCAAAGCCAGTCGGCCTCGGCGGCGGTGGCAAGCGCACAGAGCGTCCACGCCCCGCCGGTCAGTGTTCAAGAGAAGCCGCCGCACCTGCCTGTCCCTCACGGCGGCCACCCACACCTCGGGGTGACTTCTGCCGCCAACGGTAACCTGTGCGGCGGCGACAGCGCGGTTGTGGCCGGTCCCGGTCTTGTCACATCCACAGACGCACGGCACGCGGGCTGTCCGCAACCCCGTGACGGGGCAGGGTCTTCCCGCAATGATCGCGATGCTTCCCTGCCTCTCGACAGCAGTCACAGCGGCAGCAGCGAATGTCGGAATGTGAGTCATCCCCGCGGTGGTGGTGGCGTGCGTCGCTATCTGGGGCACGTGAACAGCCTTGCCGCGGAGCTCGGTGATGAGCCCGATGCGAGTCAGGCAAACGGCGCGCGGGGGTTGGTCCCCGGCATGACGACGGCACCGCCCGCCAACCCGGACCAGGTACCGCCGTCGCTGGCGTGTGCCCATGGCAACAATTCGTCCGCACCGGCTGACCGTGTCATCTGCTTCGAAGGCGATGGTGACGACGGCTACCACGAAGATGACGAGGCCTCGGACAGAGCAGAGTTCGGGGACGGCTCAGGGCACACCAGCCACGGGGCGAGCAGTGACAGTGCGCGCGGTGACGACCACCACCAACACCACCGTCGTCGCCACCACCATGATCGGTATTGGCCGGCTCACGGCAGTAGCGGTTACGACAACAGCGAGTCTGTCTTACGCGCCGGCAGCGCAGGTGGCCACGACGAGGCGAATGTGCCACTTCCGAAGAGCAGTAGCAAAGAAAGACATCGCCGTAGCCACGAGCATCGCCACGACAAGGGCGGCGACCGCGACGATCAGTCAAGCCGATATCGTGAGGACGGCCCTGGTGGCGACGTTGACGCACTGCTGCGAGTGCTGCTGGACCCTGCGCAACATGCACTTCATGCCTCTCACCACCACCACCACGTGAGTCATCGAAAACGCGGGCGCCGCCAGCACCGCAGGCGCAGCAAACGGCCCAAGCCTCGCAAGCACACGAACAAACGAAAGCACCCTCATCAACATTCCAAGCGCAACGCCAAGATGGCACGTCGTCGTCGTCGTCACCGTGGTGGCCAGAGCACGGTAACCGCGTCGTCGACAGGTGGCACAGAGGATGCACAGGGATCGCCCAACAAGGCACAGACAAAGAAGAAGAAGAAGCCGCGGCGGCAGAACGCGCACGTACAGATTCGCAAGGTGAGCAAGAGTGCACGACGCCGGCGGCGGCACCGTCACTCGCGGCAGTCACGCGCCGACGCGTCGGTGAACCCCGTCGACCGCACACGAGAAGGGCGGTACAGCAGCGATGGCGTCGCCGCCCCCACGCTCACGTCGAGTCACAGCAGCAGCAGTAACAGCAGCCACAGCAACCGCAGGGGTAGAGGGACCGCGCGCGGTGCGACCGGTGCTGCCACACGTACGGGTCGCTACGATAGGCGCGCAGGCACCTCGCACAGCGCCGTTGACGAGGACGCCGCGGCACTGTCGCCAACGGCAACCTATCAGGCCATCAAGAGCTCCGTCCCGATGACAGGTGCGAGGCAGCTGGCGCCTTTGCCGATGGCGTCACTCGCGAGTGCGGCCGGCGCATCCGGAGATGGCACGGCAGCAGGGCAAGTACGCCTTGGTCACGCGGCTGATTCGCGCGCGACAGCCAGAGCGGGCGCGGGAGGGGCTGACACAACGACGGCGGCCACCGCGCGCCACCTCACTGCGTTCCATGGGGAGGCCACGTCGGCCACCGGGGTGGCTCCTCGTCGTGGCGTGAGCCCCTCCCATCCACAGCAGAGACCGTGTCATCTTCACGGCTGCCCGCATGCCGCCGGCGATGTGACCCCCAGCCAGTCACCCGCACAAGCACCGGCGAGTGGCGAGGTCGCCAACGACGCGTCGAGCTCACGCCCGGGAGTGCATCGGGTCACCACGACCGCCACCGGTAGCCCAGCGGCATCAGCCGCAGCCGCACCAACGCTCTACTGGTGGCAGATGAGTCCCGAGGAACGTCAACGGCAGCTTCGGCGTCTCCAGAAGCAAGAAGAGGAAGAGGCCGCCCGGGCACGTCCTCCTCCGCGAGGACGGCGAGGTCAGCGTCGCCAGCCTTCTCAAAGAGGGAACGCCGGTGAGGAGAGCGTCGGTGCGCAGGCGTGCACGTGTGGTGCGCAAGGCCTCGTGTCTGGTGTCGACCCCATCCACCGCGGTGATGGATCGCGGCAGACAGCCTTTGTCGGTGCCAGCCTCAGCAGCACGAGCGGGCACGGCGGTGGGGTAAGCTCACCGGCATTCCCGTCGTCCCACACCCGCGCACGTACGCACGCCGAGGAAGAAGAGCTGGCCCAGTGGGATGCCTTCGATGAGGAGGTCTTTCGTCTGCGCGAGCGTGTCAGTGCCGCGGAGGATAGGTGGCAGCCCGCCGCACAGTCACCGTCTCCGCAGCCGACGCAGACGCGCCGCGGGGACACCTGTCCGGAATGTGGCATGGTGCATGACCGCGGTGAGGGCAGCGACGGGCTCGCTGACGATGACGCGAACCGCAGCAGTAGTTCCTCCGGCGGACGCCGCAGCCCGGCCAGTGGCAGCGAGGGGGTGGGTGCGGCCCCTGTGTTGCCGATGGAACCCGCCACACCGACCAGGCGTGTGCGATTTCAAGGGGACGTTGACGACACGGTGGCGGCACCCCTCGTGGTGCCACTCACAAGCGCCACCATTGAAGACCTGCAACGCGTCCTCGCGCACGACAAGCACGAAGCCGCCTCAAGTCTTGAAGGGGCGTCCGGCGGACGGGCCGTGCGCGCGGGTCGTCGCGTGCGGGGGGACAACGGCGGCGGCGGTGGCAGCCGCGGTGGGCAGGGGTGTGGCCCGGCCGCCGCCTCGACAGCGCGGAGTGGTGCGGTGAAGCCCGCTTCCTCCGGCAAGGCACGGTCGACCGCCGCACGTTTCCGTCGTCGTCGGGGCCGTGAAGAAGGTGGTCGCCCTCGCTCCGCATCCCACAAGGCTCAGCCTAAGCTGGCCCCCACGGTGCCTGTGGTGGCACAGGACACGGCCGCACATCAGTCGCGTGGCCATAAGCGTTTGACGCGTAGGCCGCCACCGCCCCTGTCGAACCCATACCGAGAGCTCGAAGAGGCCATGCGCATTGCACGTGCCAAGAGCCAACTTATACACGCACTGCAGAAGAGCCACTGTCGTCCAGCCTTTCCAGCGCAGCCGACGCTGAGGGCAGTGTCCTCAGAGCCGCGACGAGAAGGTGCGGCTGCATTGACGACGACCGCGCCTGGCGTAGTGGCAGTGGCAGAGGAGCGCGATCACTCCGCGGTACCAGCTCCGCCGCGGTCAGAGCCCGGCGCAACAACCACGGCGGCCGCTCGACCGCCGCCGGTGGCCCCACTGCGGCTCCCTCGGGAAGCCTCAACACTCTCGCTGAGCGCGTTGGCAAGCCCCATCACAACAACGGCGTCGGCTGCCTCCACTCCCACGCCGGTGATGTACACGGCCAGCACACTCGCGCACGCCGGGGCTAGTGACCCATCCGGTGCCGATGAGGTGGAGGACGTGCTCGAGCCGGTGTCCTGGAAGTTCGCCTACTACATGTCCCGCCGCGAAGCACGGCGAGCGCGGCTGACCGTCCAGGACCTCGTCGAAGGCACCTGGTATGCCTGCTTCCGCGGCACTGGTCAGGTGCACCCAGTCGTGTTTTCCGTCAACAAGACACTGCAGGTGCAGCCACCGCTGAGCGTAGGCGCGCTCCCGTCATCGGTCGCACAGGCGTCCGGCGCAGGCGAGGCCACGCAGACCGTCTCGTCATCTCCAGCTCCAGTTCTCCAGCCACTACCACAGCCATCACCATCACCCCCACGGTCCATGCCGCCATTGAACTACCACCTTCTGCAAGGCGGTGCTCAGATGGTGGTTCACAGTTTCCCCCTGTTGCAGGTAAAGCGGCGGACGCGCGAGCCCGGCGGCGGTGGAGAGGGTGATGCTGCCACCGCTACAGTCACAGCAGCCGCCGCAGCGACAAGGGCTCCTGTCGCACGTGGCGCAGCAGCGCGGCCACCGGCAGACGCGGCCGCCCTCGCTGCATTCGCTTCCGAGCCGCAGCGCACACTTCGTCGACTACACGCGCAGGACGAGACGTCCGTGGGTGGTGTGGCGGCCTCACCGTCGCCACCGCCCCCCGAGGCCGGTGGGCAGGCAGTGGTGGACGGCTCTGCCGCGCCGTCCTCCGTCACTGGCACTCCCACCGCCAGTGGCGGCTATGACCCTGACGACGACTGGGGTTGGACCATGCAGAACCAGTTTGTGGTGATTTTCTCTGCCGATGTACAGGCACCCTTCTACGTGCGCCATCTGCACCGCCTCGTCGGCTCAGGGGAGTTCCCGGGCGGTGGCATGTCTTGATCGGAGAGGCGAACTGGTGTCGTCGCTTTTCTACACCGCTACGGCACAGGCATGTACCTTCACATCTCAGTGCGTCGCTCGTTCGTGCGTGTGTGAGAGAGAGAGAATGGTTGGCTTTATTTTCTTTTTTCTACTTTTTTCCCCCACCATTCTAGGTTGGGTTGCTGTTGCTCCGTTTCTGTATGGTATCGCCCGTCAGCCAAGAACGCATCACCGTGCCCGGCGCGCACGAGTTTCGTCTTGTTGCTTCAAAGAGAGAAAGAGAGAGAGGGGGGTGTACTTGCCCTGCAATGGCTTTGGAGTGAGGACGTCGATTGCGCTCGTTCACTCCCCCCCCCCCGTGTGCCCGTGTACGCACCAGGCACGCCATTCCGACAGTGGACACCGTCGCCGAATAGTTGTCTTGTGGCTCACTGCGATTTCTCCCTCTCCCGCTCCTCCCCCCTCACCTTCCTCTTCCTCATGGCACGCATCATTGGCGCCTTTTGTGCCCCTTGCCTGTCCGTGTGTGTCTGTCTGTGTGTCTGTGTGTGTACTGACTTTCGTCTTGAGCGGCACAGACACCTTCACTTTCATCAGCGGATCTCCACAGTTGGGGGTGTCTCCGTGTGTGTGTCACGCACACGCACTCACAACGCGCACGTGCTCTGTTGTACGTCATTGCTGTTGTCTACTGTGGCAATTCGGTCTCCATCTCTCTCTCTCCTCCCTCTTATTTAGTGTGCTTTTCCTTTTTTGTTGTTGTTGTTTCTCTTTCTTTATACCTTCCCTCACTCCTCCCTTCCCTGCACAGCTATTCACACATACACACGCACGCACGCACGCTTCGACACTTTGTTTGCTTGTTTTGTTTTCCCGTTGCCTTGCGCGCTGGCTTGTTTTGCGCTCACTCCTCACCTTCGCTTTCTTTCTTCCGCCCACCCCACCCCCTCGTTGCTTCGTCGGTGCTTCTTGTTTCCTTCTCCGTCACGGTTTCTGCCTGTTTTTTTTTTTTTAAACTCCTGTGAGCGACAAACATTCCTCCCTTCTTTTTGTTTTCTGTTCTTGTTGTGGTGGCGGCTTTCTTTTCCCTTCTCTATTACAATTCTTCTTCTCTAGAGGAATTTTTTTTAGTGACTGTCTCTATCTCTGTGCGTTTGTTTTCAAGGAGAGCAATCTTGTTTGCTTGTGTGTTTCCCCTTTTGCCTCTCGTGTGATACGTGTAGTCGTTTGTAGCCGCTGCTGGAAGCGTCGACGTCGTCATCGTGTTCGCTGTTTGATCGCAAACACGTACGCGCGCCCACCCCTTCAAGGGCAATGTCACGTCCGTACCCGTGGGCGTTGCTGGTGGGGTCCATCAACGCAGAGGGACAGGCGCACACACACTCGCGCCTCCCACCCCGCCACGTGCACCGAGGCGTCTCACCGAGGCTCGCCGTGGCGCGCGAGTCGCCGACGCTGTCTGCCTCGCCGACAGCCTCGGCGGATGTGCCGAACGCACAGACGGAGCTGGTGAGGTGGTCCTCGTACTACTTTGATCGGCGCCAACGCGGCGACTGCAATGCCTCGCCGTCCTCACCAGCGCGTGTGAACAGCAGTCGCGGCGACGCCCACCGACCTGCGGACAAGGAGGCCACTCGTCCGCCCACCACCACCACCACCGCCGCCACCACCTCTGCGTCGCATGAACGGGGTGAGAGGGTGAATAGGCACGTCGAACCCGAGGAGGCGGAGAGGCGGCGCAAGAAGAAGACCAAGTCTCGAAGGCACAAGAGCGCGTCCTCACCGACGCGTCCCTCGACGCACGCAGCGACGAACAGCCGGGAAGGCGTCGCCGATCGTGACAGCCGTGCCACCCGCCGCGTCATTGACGCCTTCCACCTTACCGTCACGGAAGAACGGCTGGTGCTGGCCGAGTTCATGGCACACACACGCCGGCGTTGGAGCAACCCGCAAAAGCAGTGGCTTGACGTGGAGGCCGTGTTTCGCAAGTTAAATGGGAAGAAGAGAGCCTCAGCCGCCGCCAGCGTCCACACAGACCCGAACGCGGCCGTGCCGCCGCCCTCCACGTACGACGGGCTACGGACAGTCGAGGCTGTACGGCGCGCCATGATCGCGCTGTGTGCGCGTGGCGTGCTTGTTTGCGACACGGACACGATCGAGGACGATCCACCCGCACGTCTCACCAGTCCCCTGTCGGAGACAGCAGTGAACGTGGTCATTGCCCGCTACCGCCTCGCACAAGCGGGCCTCGACGCCATTCTGGCCCTCTCCGCGACACACAGCTCCTCGCAGCCGCCGTCTCTGGTCTCCTTGTCGTGGGACAAACTGAAGAGCCTCAGCCAGGAGGATGACAGCCAGGGAGGTTTATCGCGCGGAAACAGCGGCGGTGTGTGGACCCGCCGTGCGCCGACCCACACGTCGCGCCCGACGCGAGACGGCGGTACGGGGGACGCGTGGGCAACACTGGAAGTCGAATCGATTGCCACCGCCGCGACAGCCACGCCAAGGTCGACCGTGTCGTCCACCGCTTCGGCACCCCACACACCCACACCTGTTCTTGTGGTGCCTGCGTGGACGGAGAGGCAACTGGAGACCGTGCTATGGTTATTGCAAGAGAACGCCCGAAAGCGACTGGCGAGGCCTGGGCTGAGTGTGATGCAGTTGTGGAGCTATCTTCAGCTGCCTCAAGTACGTGAGGGGTTACCGGAAGGCCTTCGTGACCAAGCCGCAGGCGGGCCAGCCTTTGGCAACCGCAAAGAGTTGTACCTCGCACTGAACATTCTCATTGATCAAGGGCGTGTGTGCGTGCTAGAGCCAAGCCCGTATCCCGCAGAGTCAAAGTATGGGCTGGTGGTGTGATGGAGGAAAGACACACAAAAAAAGGGGGAGAAGGAACAGAAGGAGGGAAAGAGAAGAGGGAGACAGCGGAGTGCGGCAGAGGAGAAAACGATCTTTAAAAAAAAACGCCTGCTCTCGTGGACTGCTGTGTGCACCTAGTGTCTTTGTGTGTGTATGTGTCTCATCCTCCCTTCCTGCATCCCTTCTTTGCGACTCGCCTTCTTTTTTTTTCTTGGTGATGTGGTCTTCGCGTGCGGCTTGATGCTGTCCCGCTCATTAGCTCACTGTAAGGTGTGTATGTGTGTGTGTGTGTGTGTGTCTACACGGCATGGGCTTCCCTTTCCACAAAGTGACTGTTGTTTCAGCGTGTGAGAGAGAGCGGCGGTGAGCCCACCGCAAAGAACTACAGCGTGCGCATTCACGGCTTGCCCAAGGGCACGTGTGTGTGTGTGTGTGTGTGTGTGTGTGTGTGCGGCTGCGTGTGGTCATCAGCTGGTCAGTGTGCCCCTCCCCACCACCACTGCTTTCCTCCTCTGGACCGTGCCTCGCTCCTACTCTCTTCTCTCACGTTTCTCTCTCACTCTCAATCGCGGTAGCATTCAAGTAGAGACACACGATAGCCGATAAAATCGGAGCAATCGCTTGCCTCTGTTAACTTTGTACTTTCGCACGATCAAGAGAGGAAAACAAAAAAGAAGAAGAAAAGAAAAAGAGGTGACAAGCGGATAAGCAATCGGACTCCTTTTGGACTACAATTCTAAGTCAACTCTCCCTATCTCTTTCTCTCTGTGTTTTCACATCGATCTTACTTTTTTTTCTTTTTTGAGTTCCTCGGTCATTTTTCTTTTTAGTTTCTCGGACGTTTGACGGACACCCGCTGATCCACACCGGTATTCACACACGCACACACGCACACTAACGACTTGTGCTTTTTATTTCGTTTTTCTTTGTGAGAGCACAAACTCACCGTGTACAGCACCGAAAAGTCCAGCAAAGCAGAAAAATCAGCACGGACAAATCACTCACCGCACGCAAGCGTGCGTGCAGTTGTCTCTGAGGACTTACAACACAAAGAAATGGGTATTCTTCGTTTCTTCCGTTGGCTCGACGAGCAGCCGAAGGACTTCGCTGAGTTGCGTCCGCTCTATCGGCGCAACCGGAGCGAACCAGAGGACGGGCATGTGGTGCTGGTCGATGGTTTCGGCTTCTGGATCACCCTCATTCGCCTCTGCGTGCACCCTGAACATTCAGATGTGCAACAGACGCTCTTGAAGGATCCAGCCACGGGTAAGGCGCTGCCGCTCCCAACCGCAGACGACGCCGACCTGACCGGCGGTGATCTGTGGGTCTTGGAGGCGGCCATTCGTCGCATCGTCACCAGCCTGGCTGAGAATTACGGTGTCAAGCTCGTCTTCCTGCTGGACGGTGAGCGTCACACAGCGGTGGAGGAGACGGCAGGCGCGCAGCCCGGCGCGAACAAGGGCGGCAGTGCAACTGAGTTGAGTGCACTGGCCGACACAGTGCGTGATAAGGTTCGTGCAGAGCGGCACAAGGAGGGGCTACTGGCCAAGCTGCACACGTATGATTATTGCAACGGCAAGACGCAGCGCAAGGCACGGCTGCAGCGGGACAACCGTCCGGCCGAAACTGTGCCACCGCTCGCCTTTGAGGAGTTCTACTACGTCCTCGAACGAGCCGTGCGCAGTGCGAGCGACCCCACGAAGCCGCTGGCTGAGGTGGTCCAGCTGCAGGGCGAGGTGGACACGGAGATTGGCGCGCTGATGTCGTACTACAAAGCCGAGTTTGTGTTCACCAACGACTCGGACTTCTTCGTCACGCCAGGGCTTCGCTCCGTCGTGCTCAACGCGTTTCCCTTCCCGCTGTTCCTCGCCCAAGACGACGAGGTCACGCTGCCCAACCCACTCCCGCTCAGTGTCTACAGCTGTGAGCGGTTCTGCCAGAGGCTCAACATTGAGCCCCGTCAGCTCGCGCTGGCGGCGACGCTCGCCGGCAACGACATGACCCGCGATTTGGTCGACGAGGGTCGCCTCGGGGAGATCCTCGACAAGGTGAAGAATCGGCAGTCCTGGAACGATCCAACAATCCTCGACAATCCAGTCGTGAAGGCTTCCATTGAGCAGTACATTGGCGGCAGCAGTCGTTCACCGTTCGAAAGGGGGATGCCGCCGTCCATGGAGCCCGAGATGCGCCGCGTGCTCGCCAGCGTGCCGCGTGGGCTGCTCACGACCTTCTTCTACGGCCGCACCTCTGAAGACGTGCGACCTTTGTGCAACGCCAAGTTCGCGTACCTCAGTGACTTTGTCACCTTTGCGCGTCTCCGCGTCGTCGCAGCGCGTTTGCTCGGGAGGGAATCGCTCGTGGTGTATCGCGACGGCGCGACGACCCCTGAGCCCGTCGACATGGCGCTTCCAGCGGACCTTGAGAACCTCGTACACCAAGCGCCACCCACCGCCAGTGTGGAGGTTTTCAAGTGGTTGAAGACGATTTTCGCCATGCCGGACGCGACGACGGGTGAGGCGAAGAGCAAGGCGGTGTTCTTCCTGGCTTGTGTGCTGTGGACGCTGCGGCCGACGCTCATGAGCCAGCGCGAACTTCAGCTCATGGCCCTCGTCGTGGCGGTCACCACTCAGCTGTCCAAGCTGGTCGACACGAACTTCACAGTGGCGGGTGCAGACGAGGTCGCATCCGCCAAGGCTCTCGGCCAGATTCTGTCCGTCAGCACGCCACACGCAGTGAAGGACCGTCCACAGGCTCGTTGCATGGAACTCGCCAGTCTCTTCGGCAGTGCGTTCCTCGCCGTGGAGGAGATCTTCGTCCTGCTGAACGCGTGGCGCGAGGTCCCTGACACCGCCGTAAACCCCAGTCACGTGCTCTCCGGCTCCGTCCTGCACTACCTTCACCGGCTTGTCGACGACGAGAAGCAACTGCCGTTCAACGTCTTTGCCGACACCTTCTCGCTCACGCCGAAGCCCCTCGACGACAGTCACCGTCCATCGCGGCTGCGCATCCCACCAGAGCAGGTGCAACTCGCCAAGGTCGCTGCCACGGCGGCTCTGGACGCCGCGAAGCGCCTCCTAGCAGCGGTGCCCGACGACCCTGAGGCCTTCCTCGACGCAGACAAGTTTCCGTGGCGCATGAGTCCTCTGCAGGAACGCATGACGTGGGCTGGTCTGCTGCTCAACGACGCGGCCCAGAAGCTGGAGGCGGTCGGCACGGAGCTTGACACCAACCTCAAGATGTTGCCACAGGGCTCGCCGAACTCTCGGCGAAACGCATTCCCTGTCATCACCGCTGCCACGTCGTCCACCGATGAGTCGGCCAGTCGCCCGATTCTCCCCACTGAGCGGCACATTGACAAGGTGCTCGCCGCCGTGCGCGATCACCGCGTGGTGTGCATTCAGGGTGACACCGGGTGCGGCAAGAGCTCCATCATTCCCTTGCACCTGCTGCTGAACGCGGAGCAAAACGATGAGGACGCGTTCATCGTCGTCACACAGCCACGTCGCCTCGCGGCGACCTCGCTCGCACAGCGTGTGGCCAGCCTGCTGGGCGAGGAGGTCGGCACCCGTGTGGGCTACCGCCTCGGTGGTGGTGTGCGGGCAGACCCCTCCGATCGCCATCGCAGCCTCATCTTCGTCACAACGGGCTACCTTCTCGAGCTCCTCGCTCACTCTGGTGGTGAGGCCTTCTTTGCGCGCATGACGCACCTCGTTCTCGATGAGGTCCATGAGCGGTCGATTGACGCGGACATGCTGGGTCTGGTGGCACGGCTCATGATGGGCCAGGACGGGCCGGCCGGCGAGGACGACAACAGCAGTCTCACTGACGTAAGCGTGGAAGAGCGGGTGCGGTGGTGGGCAGCGCGTTCTGAGGAGTATCGAGCCGGCTGCACGCGGCTGCTGATCATGTCTGCCACAATCAACCCGGAGTTGTTCCTCAACTACTACAGCGCGCTTGGGTGGACACCCGTGGCACCGGTGCTGCAGGTCGGCGAGAAGCGCTTCGACGTCAAGGAGATCTACGTCGATGAGTTTCTCGAGACTCTCACACGCGATCACCCCGGAAAGGTGCCGAGGTACATTGTCAGTCAGCTCGAGCCGTTCGTGGAAACAGTCAGCAAGTTTGAGCGTGCGCCGTCGACGAATGCGAAGGCCATGTTCGCCGTGTGCCAGTTCGTGTTCATGTGCGTCCAGCCAGGCACGTGTGTGTTGGTGTTCCTGCCGGGCCTCGGTGAAATTGAGGAGGTGTTCAACGAGATGGAGAACTCCAAGGGCGGCGCCCCGTGCCGCATACGGCTCCACGCACTGCACTCCGTCGTGCCTGGTGACGAGCAGCAGGCGGCCATGGTGCCCGCCGCCGCCGACGAGTGCAAGGTGGTGCTGTCGACGAACATCGCCGAGACGAGCCTGACCATCCCAGACGTCAAGGTTGTGATCGACCTGGGCCTGTCCCGCCACGTCTTCTTCGACAAGAAAACAAACATGCGCGCGCTGCAGATGACACGCTGCTCACAGGCGGCGGCGCGGCAGCGCATGGGCCGCGCCGGTCGTGTGTCGAGCGGGACTGTGCTGCGCCTGTACTCGCGCGACGTGTACGCACGCATGGAGGCGTTCGACGAACCTGAGATTTACCCGCTCGAGTACACGGTGCTGCTTGTGCGGGAGTGCTTGGCGGCGTTCGGCAGTGTGCGGGATGTGATGCAGATGCTTATCGAGCCGCCCGCCATGACGGAAGTCAACAAGGCGATTCGTCGTCTTATCGAGTGGGGCGCTCTCGGGCCAGACCCGCAGCTGGAGACGCTGCGGTTGGGGCGTGTGGCTGTCCGGCTGCCGGTGGACGTGCTCACCACGCGCGCCATCCTGCAGGCTGTGTCGTACGGCTGTGTCGCGGACATGGTGATCATTGCCGCTGGCCTCGGTCTCTCGCGGCCGCTCGTGCGCCACCAGATTCGGCCGTTTTTTTCGTCCACGCAGGAATTCCAGAAGGCCTGTGGTGAGTCCTTGGCGGCCTGCGCGGAGATGGACCTTGGTCGTCGCAACGACCTCTTCATCTTTCTCTCCATCTACGAGATGCTCGGCCTAGAGAACGGATTTAACCGTACCAACGCCTTTCTTCAGGTGCAGAAGTACTATCTTAGTCCACCGCAGCTCAAGGCATTCAGCTCATCCGTTCGTTCCATGGCGCAGAGTCTGCTCCGCCTCCTCGACGAGTACGAGCTGACACAGCTAGATGCGCAGAACCTCGCCATACTGGCGGGTCAGCGCTTCAGCCAAGCAGCCAAGGGCCTCACAAGTGCGAAGGCCCCTGCGGGTCGGGCCGTTGTCGCCAGTGTGCCCCTTGATGCCGCGCAGCCTACCGCGGGCGGGGGGAAAAAGTCACGCTCCAAGGAGGTCGCCGAGGAGCCGGAGGCGCCAGTGGGCTTTCGATGCAGCGCGTTGCACGATCCGAGCTCGGCCTACTTTCTTCAGTTGGTCCTCGCCAGTGCGGCGGATGGAGCGCTGAAGGTCACCTACAAGCCTCCCTCCACAGGCGGGGTACTCGGGGCACCAAAAACTCAGGAGGAGCGGCGCAACACCGTCCGCATTCACAGGATTCCCGAGAACATGTTGCCGCCGGTCATCTCCCGCGACAACAGTACCGGCGTGTGGGAGCACAACGTCACCGACACTGCCTCCCAAGGTCCAGTGCTTCGGGCACTGAAGGACTTCGGAAGTGTTCAGCGGCTCCGCTCGTTGCCCGGCGACAATCAGAAGAAGGCACCTGTGAATAAGTGGAAGCGCATGGCGCAGGGCGATGGAGAGAACAACGGAGACGGTGGCGGAGCACGCACTATCGTCGTTGTCTTCAGCGACGACCCAGAGTTCACACTTTTGATGAAGGACAACGCGAATCGTGTGATGCGCCACCCGACGAGCTTGTCTCCTGCCGTCTTCGCACTCACCCACTACGCAAGTATTGCCATGATGAAGCCGACTGGCTCCTTTCCCCTTGCCGTCGCCGCAGAAGATCTGGTGCTGCCGATGCCAGTGGCGCCCGCAACCTGCGTGCTGAACGTGCTGCAGACGGATAAGCACGGCGGTGAGGATGGCAAAAAGGCGTCCAAGGCGTCGTTTCGCACCGATCGGTGGAGCATGGTGAGCACAGAGAGTGCTATCAGGGTCAGCGCGCCGACAGCCAACAGTTCTACCGTGAGTTTCGCGTTGTGTTTTCAGATGATGCAGACAGGCCAGGCCTTCACGGCGGCGCACGCGATGATGTTCTATCTCCCCTCTGCCACGCTCGATGTAGAGGACGGCCTGTTTAACATACTGGGTGTGCTTGCCTCACAGCAGCCCGTGGATGCCGATGACACGGCACTCACCGCTAGCTTCTCTCAGGAGGTGCGAATGAACAGTGCCGACAGCTACTCGTACGAATCTGCGACCACTCTCAGCCATCTCAAATACTCGCGCTACCCCGGTCTTGACCTCGCTGAGATGCACCGCGACGTGAATCAGTCCACGTTTATCCTTCTTCTCGTCGAGCTGAACGCGCTTCTGGGCCTGCGCGTCGCACGTAACTCGGTGAGTCGCAAGGACCTGCGCCGACTTATCGGTGAGGTGCGTCGTGCGGCGTCGCAGAGCGCGAGGTGTCCGCCGCCGCCCGCCTCTGGTGGTGATGCCGCCGCCGACGAGGCGTGGCACGAGATGCTCGTGCAACCTGAACCATGGTCCAGCAAGGAGGGTGAGTACTGCCTCTTCTTCGCGTGGGATCTCGAGGCACTCGTGTCACCGCTCACCCGTCACCTCCAAAAGAATGTCAAAGATCTGGTGCTCGCCTTCGCACGCATTATCGGCGCCGACGGCTTCACTCGTGGTAGGGAAGCACGCGCACAGGCGATGCATCAGGCGGCTCCTGGGCCGGCAGCGGCCACGAAGCTGACGGCCACACGCGTCGATCCCTCCGCCGCATTGGCCCCCATCGCATCGGGACAAACTGCTGCTGGTCATGGGCACGGCTCAGTCGCGGAGAAGGAGCGCGAGAAGGAGCTTGTTCTGCGCTACTGTGTCGCGCGGTCAGTCGCAGACAAGAAGAAGCCCAAGGACAGGTGGGTGAGTGTGCAGCGCCTCCGTGATGTGGTGCATAGCGCGAAATTGCGCGCGACTCTACCACCCGCTCTCGCGCCCATCACCGACGTGACGACCGACGCCAACATTGAGCATGTTCTGCAGCTGTGGGAGAGGAACGGGTGGTTCACCGCGGGTCCGATCCCGAAGAAGGGCAAGCCGAAGCCAGAGCTCTACTTCTTGACCTCGCAGGGCGACGAGGCGTGCCGTCGCGCACCGGCGGAGTTGGCGCAGTGGAGAAGTGGGATGGCAGCACCCGCACCCGCACCCGCACGTCCGGCACGTGGCACGCCTGCACAAGCTGCCGCCGCAGCCCCCGCACAGAGGCCGCTGCCGCGCTCTGTCGCCACCGCTGTCACCACCACCACCGCCACCGTACCCCAGCCGCGCGGCAGCGGTGCGCCGTCGTCGTCCATGGAGCGGGTGGTGCTGTACCTGACCGCTTATAACATGAAGCGTAGAAAAGGGAGCAAGAGTTCACAGCAGTGGGTCGACCACAACAAGCTTTTCCAGCTCATGCTCAACCGTGAGGCGCGTGCGAGCCTTCCACCGGACGTGGTGAGCGAACTGAACGCCGTGGATGTCGAAGACCGGCGAAAGACGATGAAGCAGCTGGAGGCGGCGGCGGAAAGCCTTGTGCGGCGCGGTGCCTTGACCGTCGTCACCCCGGCCTCGCGGGTTCCGTCTGCCAGGTACGAGCTGACACCGGACGGCGCGGCGGCCCTGCAGCTTGATCGTCCGCGACGTGCCCAATGACTCGCCGGCCCGTCCACGGCCTCACCGCCACACACAACCCGAGAACGTGCGGAACCTCCTTTACACGCGGTACGCACGACAGCAGGTGCTGTGGATACCGGCCCGTGGACTGCAGGCCAGCAAAGAGGGGGGCGGACGCGTGGTAACGCATCGCAGGCATACCCGCGACGGCCGCGGCCACCGTCGCCGCCAGCACCACTCACCACGTTCCCAGCTTCCTCGTCAGACGCTCGCCGGCAGGAGGAGACCGTCACGGCACAACTGCCCTCGTCTCAAGCACCGGTGTGGTTCCCAATGGAGGCGCCACCGTCTGCACTGATGCCGTTGGCGAGGCTCAATCCACTGCCCGCGAGTGGCTTCCCGTTCCCCGAGTATCGTTCGCAGTCGTCGCTGCCGGCTTCTGCGAACACGAACTCCCAGCGGACAGCGGAGCTTCCCTGGCACACGCGGACCACGCACCACTAAAAAAGCAACAAAGATGTATGCGTATTTAAGCTGAGAGTGACGAACTGCTCCATAGGAAGTCGAAAAAAGAAAAAGAAAGTGCAATGCACACGCAGGGTTGATGTTGTTGTTATTTGCGTTGTTGCTTCGCCACGCTCGGAGTTGTAACATCGATGCGTCGCAAGTCGAGGTGTGCTTGTTCGTTTTGTTTGATGCTCTTTTTGTTTGTTTGTTTGTTTTCGCGTTGCGAGTGTGATTCTGCCGAAGGTCACACCTCACTCACATTTAAACTAAACGGTGACAACGAAACATACAAGAAAAAAAGATGACGTTAACGCGGCGCATCACACAGTTCGGTCGTCGGCGCATGTGTGTGTGTGTGTGTGTAGGTGTGTGGGTGTGTACAGGGCCGGTGGCTTCTCGCACGTACTGTGGTGCCACACCATAACTACACCAGTCGCGTCGTATAGACAAAAACGTATTTGGATGGGTGTAGGCCATCTCAACTCACCACTGCACACCCTCAGCACACATTTGTATTCTCTCTCTCTCTCTCTCTATCTATCTATCTATCTATATCGATCGATCTGTATCTCTCTCACGCACGTTCGCCCACTTTCGCTGCCCAGTCACGAGGAGCTGTTATCAAGCAAACGTAAGAGACAGGGGAGAGAGAAAAAAAAATAAAAAAAGAGCATCCGTCTGATTCTCGAGGGCACAGGGGAGGCGCAGCATGCACGTCGCTATGCGGCCATGACCACCACCACCTCTTCCTCCACCTCACCGCACGACGAGCTCTATTGGCTGCTGTTCCGTACCGTGCGACGCCACCAGACGGAGATCTTGCCATCTCTCGCCGCCCTCGCGGACGATGCCCACCGTGTCGATCACATCACGGCCAAGCTGCTGAGCGGCTCCGCGGCGTCACTGACGTGCTTCACGGTGCCCTTGCACTACGCCGCTTCACAGCAAGCCTCACGAGCGTCGGCCCTGTTCGAGCTGCTCTGCTTCCACCCCGTTCGCAGCCGCTGGTCAGCGTGGCAGCAGCAGCAATCACGCCTTTACCGACCGCACGGTGCCTCTGTGTCGATACGCCACACCAACGCCGCTGGCTCACCGCCATCGGCAAACGGGCGCCGTTCGCGGCCTTCCTCAGCCGGATCGGCCTCGGCAATGTCGTCACGTGCAGCCTCACTCCGCGCTGAGCGCGTTGGTGGAGGTCTTGTACCTGTGCGGCCGTCATCGGCTCTGGGGCGCCTCTCGCACGACCGCACCAGCCACCTTTCGAGCACAATGGACGCGGACGACAAGGCGAGTGAGGGTGACGATGATGGCGGCGCACACGCCCCGCAACGTTGGTCCCCACACCTTGAGCGACGCAGCCAAGGCAGCGCACGTGGCTTCCGTGGGGCCTCGTTAGTGTCGTCGGCGAACTCCTCACTGTCCTCCTGGACGCCGTCCCGCACCCTCTCTGCCCACGACAAGGGTGACCACGGCCCGCAACGCGGTGGCAGTGCCGGTAGCACGCGCAGCTCTTGCTTCACCTTCTCGCGCAGCAACAACTACGTCGGGTGGGGCGCGCCGGTGGTGGCAGACGGGGGCGGTGTGGTGGATTCGTCGACGACGGCGCCGCCGCCCTCCGCCGCGGAGACGGTCCGGGCGTTCGCGTTGCCGACGCACGCGGACGGCTGCGCGTGGTGCGTGGCCGCTTCTCAGCCGGCACAGGTATGGACACAAGATGGCGCGGACGCCCCTACCTCGGAGGTGGCAGACGCGACCGCGCTCATCCCACCGTCCAAGTTGTTCGGCGTCTTCACCGACTACGATCCACACGGCCCAGCGGCAGCCAACGGGGCGGATTCGTTTGCCTTCTGCGCGCTCTGTGCCGCACAGCTGTGGGTGCAGCGCGTCTGGGTGTGCGTGCGCCTTCTGCAGCGCATGGATGAGGTCAGTGAGACACACGTCAGTCTCGCCCCGTTTTCCCTCGCGCAGGCTGCACCACGGGTGGCCTCGCCGAGCCTGGCCGAAACACTGCTTCACCGCTTCCACCTCGCCCGGCGGCTCGGTGTGCTGGGCATCGAGGCGGCCCTTGGTGCGTGTGCCGCCTTCTCGCAGAGTGCTCTGGCGGGGGCGCGGCCAGACTCGGCCGGTGTGAAGCAGCGTACAACACCGTGGGATGTGGTGAGTGAAGGTCGCGCGCGTTTTAGTGTGACTGTGGCAGTGGCGACCTTGAACAGTGCGGTGAGACTGCTTGCCGGCACGTCGGTGGTGTGGCCCGCGCTGATGACCTCCACGAAGAGACGCTGCAGCAGCGACCGCTCGCCTGACGACGCGTGTGACAGACTGGAACGGCGCTGGTACAGCCGGAGGCGGGATGCCGCCGTGGTCGTTCGCGCGCGCCTGTTGCAAGCCGCGTTGCTCTTGTTGTCTGACCTGAACGGTGCGGCAAAGGCGCATGCGCTGCTTTTGGGAGTCGCCGAGCAGGTGGATGCCACACGTTGTCGGGTGGAGGAAGCGCCCGAGTCGGGTCATGCAGGCAGCACTTCTGGTGTGGAGGCGTCTGTTCTCGATCGTGTGGTGCGTTGGCACGAGGCATGGCGGCACGCGCACGCCGCTCTCGCCGACGAGAAGAAAGCGCATCGCACCGCTGCCGCGTCGTCGACGCCGCTGAGCCAGGATTGTCGCGACGACACCGCGCTGGAGTCCGCCGAACGCGAACTTCTTCAGCTCGCACAGCTCCAGCACGTCTTGGGTATGCTGGTCATCTTCGCCGACCTCGTGGGCGATCGTGACGAGCTCGTCGCGCTGGCGGACGGCGCAGCGGACGAGGTGCGCGAAGGCCACGAGGTGCTGTCGGGTCGTCGCAGGGCGGATCTTGCCACGCGCGCATTGCCTCTCCTGTCGGAGCAGATTGTGCCGTTCTGGGTGCACGTGCGAGACACAGCCGCCGACGGTGGCGCCACGACCCGCGCACGGCACATGCTTGCACTGGCGTACCTGCTCGCCGCTGACGTGCGTCGGTGGAAAAGCCGTCGCTGTCCTGATTCAGCGGTACCCTCTGAGGGCGTCAACAACGACGAGGTACAGATCATGAAGCAGCTGGCGCAGTGTGCGATTCAGGAGTGTGGTGCCGCGAGAGAGTTCATCAGCACGACCACTACGTCAACAACTACGGACGCAGCCGTCCCGCCTTCGAGTCGTGTCGGCGACCTGTGTTGGCGCTACCGGACGTCCATGCCCACCTCTGCGACGGCGCTGGATGCCGCCTCGGTGACGACACTTGCCATTCTTCCGGTACAGCTCGTTCGGCTGTGGCTCGTGTTGTGCCCTGTTCTTTTCCCGGCCTCGTGTTTGGCAGAGTTCATGCAACTTCACGACGATGGTGGCCACGAAGACGAGGTTGATGACGCTGGACAGGCCACGCCACCTTCCGAGTCCAGTCGGTGCGAAGCCAGTACCGCACTGGTTTCTTCGCCGTCATCGACGGTCTCTGGCTCAAGGCGTGTGCGAACGCCTTCACGGGGTGCACAACCTCGGCGACCCTCCTCGCCGCGCGCCCGTGCCTCACTCTCGTCGGTGCGTTCACGCGCACGTCCACTGGCTTCTTTAGCCGCAAAGGCACCACGCGGTGCGTCGCCGCAAAAGACGAATGCGCCAGACACTGGCGCCACCACAAAAGCCTCTGAAGCTCATCTACGAGTGCTCGGGCATCGTCTCTGGTACTCACCCGCCGCCCTCCCTGTGCACTGGCGGTGGGTGCAGCTCAGCCGGCGACGCACGCTGGTCCAAGACGAACCGCGCTGGGTGTACCAGTTCACCGAGAGTGACGCCCCGAAGGTCCCAGATGAGGTGGTTCTCGTGCTACAGTCAAACGAGTCGCGATCGACGCTGGAAACCGCGCTCACCGCTGCGCTGTCGTCAATTGGCTGCACGCCGACGTCGCCGGCCCGACGTGCGGCTGTGCTCGCCACGCTCCCGGAACCTTTTGTCTCCGCGCTGCTCGCGTGCGGGCACGCCGCGGCGAAGGCAGGCTCAGCGACTTGCGCCTGCACCACACGAACACTGTGTGCGGATCTCGGCGTGCTCTACGGCGCGCTGGAGGGTGCCGAGGAGGAACCACCTGTGAGGATGAACGTGTCGGCAGTGAAGGACGCCGGCGCAAGCTCGTGGTGCACGCCGTTTGCAACTGGCGTGGGCGCGTCGGCGGCGTGGTGTGACGTGGTGACCGCCTATGCCGCCGCCGCGTTGCCGCCGTTGGTGCGCGAAGACCCTCCCCAGCGCGCCACCACGCAGAAAGACGGAAACCATCTGCACGAGCTCTCATCAGTCGGTGGTGTCAGTGACGGGCAGTTACGCTCAGCCGGTGCCACGTCATCTCCGCACCCCTCGCCAGCCAGCGCGGTGATGGCCAAAGACGCGGACCGCACCACTGATGGACGTCGTCCTAGCCACGCGCGTAGCGGCTCGCTGCCGTCTTCGGCGCCGGCCCTGCACATGCGGCTGGCCGGACGTCTCTCGCGGCGGCCGGTGCTTTTTGGGGGTACGCCACCCGCGCCAACAACCCCCAGCGCGACAAAAAATGAGAAGGACGTTGTCCGCGCACGGGTGGAAAGCGCGCAACGTGAGTGAGGAGGGAGGGAGTCGCCACGCGTTTCCAAGCCAGTGGAGCAAGAGTGAGAGAAAAACCAAGAACAAAAAAAAGGAATCAGTCGTCTCGTCCCCTGTGTTATTGCTTTTCCTCAGTGATTAGCATGCGTGCACAACACACGCATGCACACGGTGCATGTGCCGCGTACTCCTATCCTCTCGCACACTCTCACTGTACGTGCCAGACGCGCACGACAGTGAACAGTAGTGGTCTCGCAACGCTTCTCTCCTCCTTCTCCTTGCGCATCTTGGATGAACACCTCATCTTCAGCTCTTCATCCTCCCCCCTCTACTACACACAACACACACATTGACGTTTTGAGACACCGTTATAGCCAGCGTGTGTTTGCGTGCTCAAGACGTACCGATTGGACGATGCAGTGCCGCGTGCGTGTGTGTCTGCCGCACTGTCGTGCCGCCTTGACGTCGGCGTGTTGGTCACAGACGTTTTCACGCCAGCGTGATGCGTGGCAAGCCTCGTCCGCACTCTGCGCGCCTCGACGCCTGTGTTCGAACACAGCCAAGCCGACGGCACCCACGCCGGCTGCGGAGCCGAAGATACGCGTGGACCCTTCTAGACTGCCCCGCACTATCCCCGGCATGTCACCGGAGGAGCTCGCAAGCCGCATCGAAACGTATCAGAGCGAGCTGATGGCGCAGGAAGCGAAAATGTCAGTCGCGCAGATGGAGGCGGAGACAGAAACGATGCGTCGGTCTCTCTCGCCAGAAGGCTTTCAGGCGTATCTTGAGCGCACCGCGCAGATGCACGCCAAGGTGGCAAAGGAGACGGCGAAGATGGCAGCCATGTCACCCGAGGAATTGTACCGGTACCAGCAAAAGCAACGACGAAAAGCGGTGCGATATGAGTGGTACAAGACGCTGATGCTGATCTTCGTCTTTTTGGCAACGTTGTTTTTCCTCTTTTTTTTCTTTGTCTTCTTCACGTAAACGTGTTCGGTGCACGCCGCTCGCCTGCTCCCTCTCCCCCTTCCTCTCCCCTGCGGCGTGCTTCTCTCCTCACAGGTTGTCTGCGCGTGTGTGTGCGTGTGCGTGTGCGTGTGTGTGTGTGTAACCAATCAGGTCGAGGAGAGAAGAGGGGTACAGGAAGGAGAGAGAGGTGAGGTCGTGGGCTCTTCTTTGAGATGTGCCCCTCTCTCACCACAGCTGCCAGAGGCGTTTGCGGCCCGTCGGCACCGCTTAGCACACCGGCGAGAGAAAAGAAAAAGAGGAAAGCGCAAGGGACGAATCAGTGGCCACCATAAACGAGTGGGTTTGTCTGTGCTGCCATTGTGCCAGCCAGCTTCACCACGTGCGGCATTCGCACTGGGTCTCGTACGTGGTGTCCGTGCAAGCGAGTCAATAAAGGTATTTCATTACACACGCACACACGCGCACACTTGCCACTGAGTGTGATGTGCTTTGCGCATGTCACATGGCATCCGAAGCTGCTCTCCTCCTCCCCTCTGCTTTTCTTTTCCTCCGTCTGCACCGGCCTTGTAGGGATTAGGTGCCGTGAATAGTAGTCGATCAGGTGTGGCACGGTCACTCAAGCACGCGAGTGAGAACGTTTCATTCAGCGGCTGTGCGTTTTCTCTTTCTTGTGCACGTACCTGTCTGTGTGTGTGTGTGTGTGTTTATCTGTTGTCAACGTAGAAGGTGGGCAAGGTTTGGAAGCGCAGACGAATGCGCGCCATCAGTCCGCTCGCCGCGTCCACGTCGGTGTCCACGCTGTGCGCACGCTCACGCGCCTTTGGGTCCCTCGTGTCCTCCACAACGACGCTCCTGCGACCGCAAACCATCAAGCCGAACCCACACGAAACCGCCGCCGGCAAGTTCGACAAGAGCTTTGAGAAGATAGTCGAGAAGCTGGAGAGCAAGCTCGTGTTCCGGCAGAGCAATGTGACCTTCGGCACCATCTACGATCACGCCTTCGGTGAAGAGACGTACGACGAACAGCGTCAAGCCGCCAAAGAGGACGTGGAGGGCCAAGAGAAGGAAAAGCCGGCCGCACGGCAAGCACGTAGCTACTTCACCGGTGATGACCTCTCCCCAGAAGCGTTGCACGTCCGCTCGCCACGTCTCAAAGTCGCGCAGAACAGGCAGCGGCAGAAGTACGACAAGAATCTTCTCAAGACAACGGCTGAGCCCGACGAGTACTACTACCCCGTGGTGTCCCTGCAGGATAAGCGGCGGAGGCAGAGAAGGCTTGCAGGCGCGTGGGGGCTGGTCGGCGGCGCGTGTTTCATCACGGGCAAAATGGCGCTTGACGGCATGCGCAATGACGCGTGATTACCTCACCACCCAATCACACACACGCACCCGCGCGTCCCGCCGCGTTTGCCCTGCTTCTCGCACGCCACCCGTGTCATGTGCCGGGCCGGGTCGATCGAGTTTCGGTGAGGGGACATGAATGGAAAATTCGTTAAAAACAAGAACGGAATGTGCGCGGTGCCGCCCGTCGCAACGCAAGTGCAGGTCACGTTCGCAAGTACCTCTTGTTCGGCATTGATGTTGTTGTTGTTGTTGTTTTGATGGCGTGTGTTGACGGCTGCCCCTGGCCTCCAACTGTCCGCTCTCGCTCACTCACTCACTCACTGACTCTCTCACACACATGCCTCCCTCTGCTCCTTGTTGTTGTTGTTGTTTCCTGGTTTCCACTTCGCCACCTCGCACGCGCGGTCAACGGTGTGTGCGTCGCAACCAGTTTGCATACTATTGTTCTGTTTTCTTCATAGAAGCGAACAAGGTGAACGCATAGAAGGAAAACGCTTTCTCTCTCTCTCCCCCCTCGCACACCGGCACACGCCGTCATACACTCATATAGCGCGCAAGAGAAGGTGAGCCTTCTCAGTGTTTAAAGAGAAGAGAAAAAAAAAAAACATTCAGAGCCATGAGTGGAAACAACCTTGTCGACGACTTTCTCACTGAGGCGCCCGTGTCTCAGCCGCCTCGTCACGCCTCGCCCATGGCCGGCCCCGCCGGTGTCAGCTCATCGAACCCGATGATCACCATCTTCACCCTGCAGCAGCGGCTTCTCACGGTGATGAACGAGGCGGTGGGCCTCATCGGACAGCTGCAGCAGCTAGGCGTGTTTCCGTCGGACGCCGAGTCGTCACCCGAAGAGAACGCCGCGGAGGCGACGCAGCTGCTCCTCGCCAGCTTGCTTGAGCAGCGTCGCATGCAGAGCGGTGATGCCGCCATGGCGCCGCCGAGCATGGGCTTCGCACCGCCGGGAGGCATGAATACGAATGCCATGGCATTGGCACCGGGGCAGCAGAGCACCGTCGGTGCACCGCGCGGCGCGCCGGTCCAGGCTGCACCGGAACGCGGCGCTAACAATACCGCCAGTGGTGGCTTCAACAAGGGCGTCAACAGCCTTTTTGCCGCGCCGAGTGAACAGGTCAGCCAGGCGCCAGCGTCTGGCGGCCAGGCCGAGCCCGCACGCGCGGTGAAGGAAGGCAACAAGGGCAAGTACGCCTCTGCGGGTGGTGCTCGGCAGACACCGCGTATGCTCGCCTTCGTCGAATTCAAGCGCAACAAGGTGCGAAAGTACGCCTGCGATGTCGCGGACATCCACCCAGGCACGTACGTGCTCGTGGATGGGGACCGCGGCACGGACTGTGCGCTGCTCGTCCAGACCATCACCTACGACGACAATGGCGAGGCCCTCTTCGTCTGCATGGATGATTGCCACATTGAGGAGGACAAGATCAAGCTCGAGAATGGTCGTGTGCTGCGCGCGGCGTCGAACGAGGACATTGACCGACTCCACAACGTCATCTACAACGCCGAGGCCGTCGCACTCAAGACGTGCCGTGAGCGGTGCAAGGAGCTGGGGATTGACATCAAGGTGCTCGATGCCGAATACCAGTTTGACATGAAGAAGATCAGCTTCTACTTTGACAGCGTCCACAGCGTAGACTTCCGCGTCTTGGTGCGCGAGCTGTACCGCACCTTTGGTGCGCGCATCTGGATGGAGAATGTCAACCCCTCCGTCAAGAACTCCATTCCCGACGCCCACGCACACGCGCGCGGTAGCGGCGGCGGTCGTCAACGTAAGTAGGGCAATCACCTCCTCGCTGGTCTCTCCGACTGAGCTTGAGTCACGGATGGAGGGTTGGTGGGTTGAGTAACGGGTCCCTAGGTTCGTGTCGTGACGCACCACTCGCAGGGCAGTCTGGCAACCTTTCTTGTCTGTTTGTTTGTTTGTTTGTTTTGTGAATGTTTTGCTGTTGTTGTGGATGTTTTTCAGAGGGCCCTCCCAAGTGTTCGCATCGGCAGATACACACTCACAGACGCACCCGAGTGTACAAGCATACACGCACATGCACCCTTGGGTCTCAGAATTTAAAAAAAAAACTAGTAAAGGAGACGGTGTTTCAGGGAGAAGAAAATCATAATAATAATACCCACAACGAGGCAACTCGTTGCATAGAATTCACGTGTCTCTCTCTCTACACGCACGCACAGCCTCCCCTCCGCTCTGAGGCAACGTTTCCACCGGTGCTGTCTCTCTCTCTCGTACGCACACAGGTGCCTGTACCTTTGGTAGCACGACATGCAACACGTCGTCTGCCTGAGCACACGGTGGCAAGTGTAGCCTGTGCGAGTGGAGGAGAGACGGAGAGAAAGAAAAAAATAAGAAAAGTCGCAAAAATCCGCTGCCCCAGGACAAGGCAAATCAAAACAAGGAAAAACAATAGTCGTGAACGTGCCGGAGTCGGGTTTTTTTTTCTTCTTCTTCTTCACCTCTCCTTCTCTTTTTTGTTTTGTTTGACCTACTCCAACATACCAGATATATACGATGGCACTCTCCTCTCCGCAGATGAATGCAATATTGCGCTTCCGCAATGATGTCGCTGATGTTGATGTGTCTCCCACACACCTCCACGGGCACCTCACTATTCCGCATTTTTTTTCTGTTTGTACTGTTTCGTTTTGTTTTCTTTTTCACTGGCGATGCATAAAAAAAGAAATTGGGGCGTTCAGCGTCCACACACATAGCTTTCAAAGCAACAACAACATTAAAACACGAACAGTTACACCAAGGAGGCGTGGCACTATCTCGCTGCTTCGTCCTCGTCTCGCTTACAGCCAGCTCGTTCGGCGTCCGTCCTGTTTGCCTGCCCACCCCCCACCCTCTGCGCACATGCGCGCGCACGTGTGTATGTGTGTATGTGTGCGCGTTGTGTGTAAGAATGTGTGATTTGTTGACGTCTCAAGGAGGGAAGAGGAGCGCAAGTGAGGGGGGATAGGAGAACACTTCTCCACCGCGCGGAAGAACACGTGCGCAGCGTCTCCTGCCCACCGTCAGGTTTGCCATCAGCGCCGGTCGCGCGATTCTCGGTGTCATTGTACATAAGCATGGTATCCCTCAAACGTTCACTCACTCTCTTGTCATCTTCTTTTCATCACCGCTAACCTGTTCTTTTTTTTTTTTTTGGTGGGGTTTGTGCACTTGCCCGACCGCCTGTATGTGCGTGTTTGTTTCACAGAAAGGCTTGAACAGCGACGAAACCACGTGCAGAGGCGGAGCGATCAACGCCACGACGTGACGGGGCTTGCTGCGTGTGTATGCTACGCACAAGTTCACCGTGGCGCAAGCGGCCGCGGGGTCGCTTCGTGTTGAAGTACTTGGAAGGTATCCCTACACCGACGAAGCTCGTCGATCACATCGCCGGTGCGGACCTCTCCTCGTCCTCCTGGACTGACTTTCTCACGACCGTGCCACGCTACATCAACGCCCAACATGAGCAACGGCTGTCAAAGCTCTTCTTTCATCATGTGCTCTACCCCGCCGGTGGGGCGCGTAGGCCGTTCCAGGCGGTCGTCGTCCGAGGTGGACGACTCACCGCACCGAGTCCGGTGGTGCTGACGAACACCAGTTCACGTGAGTCCTCGGCGCCGCCACGATCGGTGAAGGCAATGCGCGACGCGAAGGACCCTCTCGCCGTCCCCGAGGCCTGGCAGCACACGCGCTCAGCCGCCTCGAGCGCCGCAGACGCGCTTCCTGAGGGCGTCACGGCCACTGCACAGCAGTGGGCTCGTGCAGACCCGGCGCGTCAGCCGTACTTCTTCTCTGCCGCCTCCCCGTCGGTCAAGGCGTCGACAACCGCGGGGAGCACATCGCGTGGCGGCCACGGTGGCCGTTTCGGCTTCGAGATGGGTGGGCCGCGCTTCTCCACATGGCATCCGCCGGCGTCCTCAGCCTCCTCAATCGCCGCGTCGTCGTTGTCACCGCCGTCGCGCGCGCCGTCACAGCCTGTGGCACCGCTGGTGGAAGGACATCGCCGGCGCGCGCGCGCGCGTGACAAACCAACAGAATCGGCCGGTTTGGGTGCCGAAGCGGCCGAGCGACTCACGACGGATGAAGCCTTCCGCGGTTTGCAAGGCGTTGTGGAGGCGTACTGGAAAGCTATTATTCAGCAGGATGCCCTAGAGTCTAGCCACAAGGCTGTTGTTGAGGCCCTGCGGCAATGTCAAGTCAACGACAGCGCAGGGCTGTTGGCGTTCGATACGGTCCTGCGCGACGCGATGCCGTACGCGACGACTGCGCACACCGTCGTATGTGGCTCGGTGCCGTCGACGCCCGCCGCGGCGGATGCCGTCCTCTCTACCGTGGTGCGTGCCGCGCTGACAGACCCACCGAGTGCGCGCGCCGCTCAGCCACGCGCTCGTCACGTGTACCTGCAGACGCAGCTCCCCAGTGCGGCCTTTGCGCACGTGCACATGGACAACACCTCGTCATCGGCGAGTGTCCGCGCGACGCGTGTAGCGGGTGGTGTGGTGCCGCATGTGAGCTTCGCCGTCGGCCAGCCCATCACCAGAGTAAGCCCAGGCTGTGCGGACGAGAAGGTATCAAGCGCGTTTGCGCATCTCACCGCGATTGTGCGGGTTCAAATCGAGCCACACGCGACGACGACATCGTTGGCCGTGCCAACCTCCGCGCCACCGGCGGCCATGACTAGGGCAGGTACACAAGAACCGTGGCGGCTCGGTCATTCACTGGACCCAGCTGTGCCGGTGGTGACGCGCACGGCCACAGAACGCACAGACGCCGTCTATCTGCACGTCGACCGCACCACAGACGGTGGCAGAGAGTCAACCGTTTCTGCTGTGGTCGGCCACCCTTCTGGCTTGTCGGCCGTGAAGGACGGTGAGGGGACGTTGTACGAGTGTGTGCTGGGTCGTCACGATGCAGAGAGCTACCTCGTGCCTCAGCGCGAGCTGGTACTTGAGCTGCTCGTGCCAGGGGAAACACATCTTCTCTGCCAGCGGCAAAATCGCGCGCGTGTGGCGCGTCAGAGTCGTCTTGGCCACCACAGCGGGCCGCACACGCGCGCCTCACTGGATGGCGAAGCGGATGACAGCAGCATGGTCTGGCCCGCGCACCAGCGGCCCACTGCGGCACGCGTCGCGCAAGGACGTGAAAGAAACATGGCCGAGGCCAGTGGTGTGGACCGCCCCCGCGACGCTGTGGGATCACCAGCGCCACCGCACATCATGTACGAAGTGCGCGCGTTGCCCGGCGACGTCGTCTACATCCCCCGTGGGTGGGGCTACCGCCTCAAGCGCATCGTCGGCTCAGCAGCGGTGTGTCCGTCAAGTCTGGCTCATCCATGCACAACACCCGACGTGCGTCGGATGACACCCAGCACATCTGCCGCTGTCGCTGCGGCGTCGGCCTCCGGCTTGCCTCCCGTGAACGCCTCTCCCGCCACTGCGGATGCCTTGGCGCAGTCAGCGGCTGCACGAGTGACCGCGCCGGCGCCTGAGGTGTCAGAGAGAGCCCCACCCGACATGAGTGCTGCCGCGCATCTTGGGCGTCTTTCCAGCATCGAAGTCGATGCGTGGTGCGTGGTGTACGAGCCGTATCCAGATCTTACAGAGGACCAGGCGAGCACGTACGTGCCCGCCAACTACGTTCACCACGGTGTTGACGAGTTTTACCGGAACGGGGGCAACAGCGTGTACCACGCGTACAAGTAACGTGAGCTTGCAAGGACACAAGCGTGTGTGTATTGTGTGTGTCCTCTTGTTTTTTGTTTTGTTTTCTCACCTTCACATACCTTAACTCACGCCACTGTCAGATACTGTGTCCCACGCACACAGACATAGAGAGAGAGAGAGACGTAGACCCCCACCCTCCACGCATCCTGTGCCACCATTCACTGCGGTGAGGGGGAGGGGGGACGGAAAGATACTGAACTCGCCCGGCCGCGCCACTGCCTGATCGGTGAAACGTGGGAAGGAGACTCTTTCGCCCGTATCCACTCCCAGTGTATCCATGCGTACGTGTGGGACACGTCTTGGCGTCTTTTTTTTTCCATTCGCACACCTGTTGTGTATTTCCGCACCACCACCCGCCTCCTCTCTCTCTCTCTCTCTTCCTCCGACCCTCGATGCGCGTGGTGTGGTGGGCATTCGCTTTGCTTCAGCTGAAGTTTTACGGCTTTACGTACTCGCACTCTCACCGCTTACTGCCCTTTTCTCCACTTACTGTCTCTCACAGGTATAGACAGACACACCTGCGGCGTTTCATCTCTTTGTCACGTACCGCACAGCCTTGCGCGCGCTCGCACACTCACCCTCTCCCTTCTTCCTCCACGTTCTCCGTGTAGGTTAGTGTAACAGTGCCTCAACACCACGACGACGCGCAGTGCCACTCAAGCATGGATCCCTCAAACCCCAGCAAAGCCAGTGGAGCCGTCGATGGAAAAGATAACGAGTACACCGACCGGCTTCGCGTGAACCTCGGTGACATTGATCCCAACGCGGCCGGCTTCGACGCGAACCTCCCAGACATTGGCGATATACAAACAGATCGACCCGGTACAATACATCCCCAGGCCACCGCACTGTACAACGTCTGCCCATGGATGTCCCACGTGCCGATCTTCCACACCATCACGGAGGCCTTCGGTCCACAGCCGACGGTGGGCCTGGCGATCGTCTACTTCCTGACCAAAGGCGTCACGGGGCACATGCTTACTCTCGCCCGCTACCCAATGTTTCGCACGTTCTTTGGCGCCAGCGCCGAGCGCTACCAGCGTCTTGCCAACATTGCGAACCTCGGCAACTCCATCAAGCCACTCATGGCCATGCTCTCAGACGCCTTTGCGTTCTTGGGCTTCACGAAGCGCTGGTACTGCCTCGCCTCGTGTGTTCTTGGCGCTGCGTTCCTCGTTGGCTTCGCCTCGCTACCGTCCAAGGACAGCAGTGCCAACCCCGCCGCCGGCTTCACCTTCATCTGCGTCTTCTGCATTGCCAACGTGGACATCATGTCAGAGGGCCACTACAGCCGCATGATGCGTCGCCGCCCCGATGCCGGCCCGTCACTGGTCTCGTGGATCTGGTTCTTCATGCTAGCTGCCACCATCATCGCCGCCGTCGTGCAAGGTCCGCTCAACGATGCTGGTCAGACGCGTGTCGGGCTCTACATTGGTGCGGCGATGATGCTCCTCGCGGCGTTCGTGTTCGTGTTCAACCTTTACGGTGAGCGCCGCAACCGCGAGAACCGCGTCGACGACATGCGGCTGCTGCACGAGGACATGGCGAAGCTCGAGTCTGGCAAGGCAGCCGCGTCCGGCGCCGCGGAGACCGACGCGATGGATGACGACGCGGGTGAAGCCTACCAGTACCAAGGTCAGGACGGCGCCCTGGACGACGGCCTGGAGGTGCGAACACACGCCTCGTCCGCAAACGGTGCCGCGGCGGCTTGGGAGAGTGAGCTGGACAGCACGACATCCCCCCTGTGCTGTGGTGTGGTGGAGTTCAACACAGAGGTGGTGCATCGCAACTGGAAGATGCTCTTGTACAGTCTGCTCATCACAGCGGCAGCGCTGACGCTCATGGTGATCACGATCCTGGGTACCAAATGGCAGCTCTTGTGGGCGTGCATCGCCATCACGGTGGTGTGCTTTGTCGTCGCGTTCCTCTGTTTGCCGTTCATCATCGCGCGCTGTGCCATTTACTTCTACTGCTACGCGCTCTTGTACCTCCAGCTGCCTGGGGCGCTGGATACCTTCTACCTGGCCACACCCGAGTGCCTGCCGAACGGCCCGCACTTCAGCTACAGCTTCTACAACACGATCTCGGCCGTCATTGGCAATGTGGCTGGTATCGCTGCGGTCAGTGCCTTCCCGTACATCTTCGCGAAGCGCACATACTGGTTCACACTCACGGTGTGCATGTTCGTGCAGGTGCTTGCTTCCATCTTTGACCTCATCATCGTGGAGCGCTGGAATCTGTACATTGGCATCCCTGACCACGCCATGTACCTGCTCGGTGACGCCGTCATCTTCCAGGTCTGCTACTACTTCGCCTACATGCCGACGGTGATGCTGCTCTCTCGTGTGTGCCCGCGCGGTTCCGAGTCAATGGTGTACGCGGTGGTGGCTGGATTTGGCAACTTGGGTATTTCCATGTCCAACACGGTCGGCTCGCTGCTGATGGAACTCGTGTGGCCGCTGAACACGTCCACCACCCCGTGCGACCTCAGCAACATCCGCTGGTTGGTGCTCGTCGGTCACATTCTGACGCCGCTGCTGATCATTCCGCTGACCATTCTGCTTCTGCCTCGCGCACGCATTTGCGACGACATCAATCCCGATGGGCAAGTCGTGGAGGACGAAGCGGAACGCCGGCAGAAGGAGCGCGAGAACCACGTCGCCGCGACCGGAGAGCCCCTTCGCGAGTAAGCGAGGAAGAAGACGGAAAGTAGTCCCGTCGTTGACAGCAGATGCACGCACACGTACATGCTGTACCAGAAAGAGACGGCCTCTTTTGGCTTCCTTCTCTCTCTCTCCCTTTGACACTCCTAACTTTACTTAAGCACAGTGACTTCTCTTTCATGTTGTTTCTTTCCGTTTCTTCCCTTTTCTTTTTTTTTGAGTTGTTTATTGATTTTTCTTGTTTCCATACCTCCGTGGATTTTCTTTCCACTTCTTCTTCTTCCTTGTTGTCGGAAATGTTGTACACACGGCCCAAAAAAAAAAAAGAAAAACTTGTTTACATTGCTGTCTTGCAAGAAGGTTGTTTGTTCTCGTGTTGTTTTGCCCACTTTTTTTTTTCGCCCGTTTACAGATGGCTTTAGGGTGAGTGACAACTGCTTGGCAGTGCCGGAACGGTGGGGAGGACGGAAGAAGGAGGAACAACAAAAGGAAGGGAGGCTGTGCTGCGTGTGGGCCCTCCCAGCCGCCTTCGAGGACACGCGTTGTTCTCAAACTAAGTTTGTAAAAACTGGACAGGAAAAAGGGAAACAGAGAGTACCAAGTCAATTCGATTGCAGACACGCACAGTGTGTATATGTGTGGCAACTCCCACCTGCACGCAAAGAAGGAACTCTCTCTCTCTCTTTCTCTTTTTCGTTCGTAGCCTGCTGACAAGTAACAGGAAGACAACGCACGCTTCTTTACCAGTCGAATCGAAAAAAAGACACCCCGAGCAAAATAAGGGGAAGAAACGGCAGGGTCCACCCACCCCCACCCCCGGTCACTTTTTATTTTTCTCCGTTGATGACAGTGTTTGTTTTCTGTAATGCTTCACGTGGCGCGGGGGTGGCTTGTCTCTTTCTCTCCCTCTCCCTTTACCCAAGAAACGCATCTCGTACTGACTCCGTTCGAACGCGCGATGCCAGGTCTCGCGTGTCCTTCATTGCTGAAGGGCATGGTCCTCGCACACCAGATCAAGCCTTCTGGGAGGGATGCTTCGGTGTGCATTCGGCAAGAAAAGAAAATAAATAAATCCATAACTTCAAACTTTGTTCCTCTTTTTTGTTTTGTTTTGTTCATCATTCTCTTACAGTGTTCTTTCCTTTTCTTCAGGGTGCTATATACCTGCAGATTTCTCTCTATATATACATTTATATATTCGTATCTGTGTGGATGGAGAGAAGCGCAAGAGGAAGTGAGCCTCAGCTTAGTCAAAACAGATCGCCGTGCGCCGATGAAAGCCGGACGCAAGCAAAAGAAGACGGTAGTGAAGAGTACCAATCGAGGTCGACGTGCGATGAGGCTGTTGGAAGGAGGGGTGACGGAGGAGGTGTTGTCACTGGTCAACCGATATGAGAGGAATGGGGGAGAGGTGCGCCGCCCAGGGCAACGGACAGCGTTCTCTCTACCTCTATCTCGCCTCTATCTCGCCTCACTCCACACACACACACACACACACACGACCGTCGCGTCCGTCGTCGCCAACCTCTGATTGGAGCACAGTGTATGGATGCATGTTTCCTCTACTGCAGTCTGTCCACGGCACTGCTGTCGTTCACATCTCCATTCTTGCTCTCATTAATTCTCTCCCTTTTTCCCCTTCCATATACACGTGCGCGTCTCGTGTCTGGCACGACCTACACCGCTGGCCACATCCACACCGCTACGTGTTCTCTCTCCCTCCCTCGCTTACACACATACACACACAACGACTTGACGCGAACCGCACAGATCTCACCAAAGCTTTATTCCTCTCTAACAACAGTCTTAACCCACAACACACGTGTGTGCTCATTTTCCTCCCCACTTCAATCAAACCAAACAAAAAAAAGCAAATGTCCTTCTCGACGAGTGTTCGCCCCTTCGGCCCGGGCTCCATTATTTCTTTCAGCTCCCCGTGCCTGCGTGTTGGCGTCAGCACTCTCGGTGCGACGCTGTACGAGGTGCACGTGTTCCAGCCAGAGCAGAAGAAGTGGGTGCAGGTGGCGGTGCATTACACGAACTACGATGAGGCCTACGGGGATAAGTCGACCTACATCGGCACCACTGTTGGCCGGTTTGCCGGCCGTATCAGCAACGGCACCTTCACGCTCGACGGCAAGACCTACCACACCCCGAAGAACGCCGGCCAGCACACGATTCACGGTGGCACGAATGCCTTTGACAAGCAAATGTGGCAGTACGAGATTATCGTCGACGACAAGTGCGTTGGTGTGCGCATGATGCGCCGAAGCCCCGACGGTGAGAACGGCTTCCCCGCTGACTTGGATTGTGTGACCACGTACTACATTCCTCGCAGCACGCCCAACGCCCTGAAGATTGATTTCAAGGCGTCGATTCCGAAGAGCAGCAAGGCAGATGCCACCATCGTGAACATGTTCAACCACGCGTACTGGAACCTCAACGGTCTCCCCGACCACGACCACAGCCCCGACAACACGAAGGAGAGCGTCTGGACAGTACGCCCGGAACCGGTGCACAACCACATTGTGCGCATGCCCCGTGCGTCCTTGATGGCCGAGACGGACGATCAGGCTATCCCCAGTGGCCGCCTCATCACCCCTCCCCCCGTGCTTGACTTCCGTCGTGGGCTGCGCATCGGTGACCACATTGACGATCCTGCCATGAACCGCAACCCTCGTGGCTACGATCACCCCTACGCGATCGATGGCTGGAAGCCGTCGTCGAAGCGCGAGCTCTACAACGCCCAGGTGACGAGCCCTTCGACGAACATCACCATGAACATCTACTCCAACTTCCCGTGCCTGTGGGTGTACACGGCGAACAACATGAAGAAGGATATCTCCGGTGCGTGCGGCGAGCGCCACGCACGCCACGAGTCGATCTGCATGGAGCCCCAGTTCCTTCCCGACGCCGTGAACAAGAAGAGCTTCTACTGTGCGGTGGCCCGCAAGGGCAAGCCCTACCACTACTCCATGACAAACGTGTTCGCGGTGGGGTTGGCGGCGAACAAGCTCTAAGCGTGAAAAAAAGAACGGCGAGAGAGAGAACAGCGAACAGAACACACACACACACACACACACACACACACGCACCAAGCGCACTCTTGATGACCACGTGAGTGACGGAAACGAAGAAGAGAAAATCATTGGTTTAAAAAAACAAAAAGTTCGGGCCGCGGTACACAAAAAGCACACGGTGTGTGTGCGTGTGTGTGTGCTGGCCCAGAGCCGAACTTACTCTTCCTGGTTCTTCGAGTGTGTCAGTGAAGGTCTCTGGATTACTGTTTTTTTTCTTTGTCTTCTTTTTTTTTTGCTTTCCTCCGCGCCATGCGCATCTGGACGCACCTGCACGCGCGCCATCACGCGCTGTGGTCTCTTCTTCATATTCTTTTATTGCTCCTTCTTCTCGAACTCTTCATTTTTTCTTCTGGAGCCCAAGAACTGAACGGATAGCATAAAGGAAAAAGATAAAGATTCGCGTACCGCGTGATGGCGCCAGTGTGTTCTCCAACACCAACAAAAAGAAAAACGTCTTATCTTTCTTCTTTCATCTTTCACTCTTTTTTTTTTCTTCAGCCATCTTCCTCCTTCGCAAAAATTCTGTCTCGTTTCTCTTCTTGATTTTTTTCTTTCTTTTCCCTTTATCGATTTTGTCCACGGGATTTGCCCGTGGATTTTCCCTCGCGTCGCTCACATGGAGAGGGGAAGGGAAAGAGGTCCGATGTGCCCCTCTCCGCGTCTCCGGCAGAGACAGTAAAACGGAATTCAAAGAGGAAGAAAAAAAACAAAGAAAAGCGTAATGGTCAACGGCATCAATCGCACCTGTCTCTTGTCGCACGCGATCTCGCTCTCTCTCTCCCCCTCTCTCTGCATCTCGCTCTCCCTTGGCGATGCAAGGAGAGGAGGTGCGTCTGTTACGACGTCGTGCACTCCGCCATTCCCGGTCTTGCGCGCACGTCATGGCCACTTCACACGCATCGGCGCCTGTCACCTCACTCTGGAGGTGGGTGTCACTCTGCATGTCGTCTCTCCCTCACATACACACAAACACACACACACACAGCACAACACTCTTGCTCTCCATCTTCCTGTTTCCCTGCGGTTTCCCTTTCTTTTTTTAATTATTGTTTGCGTTCGTCACGCAACAAGAATCACTCTAACGCTCAATCTCTCCTTCTCTCTTTCTCCTCGCCATCGCTCGCCAGGTTTCGCCTGACAGTCAAACCCCTTTACCAACCCCCACTTCATTCAAAAAAAGCAAATGTCCTTCTCGACGCGTGTTCGCCCCTTTGGCCCGGGCTCCATCGTCTTCTTCAGCTCCCCGTGCCTGCGTGTTGGCATCAGCACTCTCGGTGCGACGCTGTACGAGGTGCACGTGTTCCACCCGGAGCAGAAGAAGTGGGTGCAGGTCGTGGCACACTACACGAACTACGATGAGGCCTACGCTGACACGAAGACGTACATGGGTGCGACTGTTGGCCGGTTTGCCGGCCGTATCAGCAACGGCACCTTCAACCTTGAGGGCAAGACCTACTTCACTCCCCGGAACAACGGCAAGCACACCGTTCACGGTGGAATCCATGCCTTCGACAAGAAGCAGTGGCAGTACGAGATTATCGACGACGACAAGTGCGTTGGTGTGCGCATGATGCTTCGCAGCCCTGATGGCGACAACGGCTTCCCCGCTGACCTGGACTGCGTCATGACCTACTACATTCCGCGCAGCACGCCCAACGCCCTCAAGTCGGACTACAAGGCGTCGATTCCGAAGAGCAGCAAGGCAGATGCCACCATCGTGAACATGTTCAACCACGCGTACTGGAACCTCAACGGTCTCCCCGACCACGACCACAGCCCCGACAACACGAAGGAGGGCGTCTGGACAGTACGCCCGGAGTCGGTGCACAACCACATTGTGCGCATGCCCCGCGCGTCCTTGATGGCCGAGACGGACGAGCAGGCTATCCCCACGGGCCGCCTCATCACCCCTCCTCCAGCGCTTGACTTCCGTCGTGGGCTGCGTGTTGGTGACCACATCAACGACCCCATCACGAACCGCAAGCCCTGTGGCTACGATCACCCCTACACGATCGATGGCTGGAAGCCGTCGTCGAAGCGCGAGCTCCACAATGCCGATGTGACGAGCCCTTCGACGAACATCACCATGACCATCCACTCCAACTTCCCGTGCCTGTGGGTGTACTCGTCCACCTTCCTCAAGAAGGACATCTCCGGTGCGTGCGGCGAGCGCCATGCGCAGTTTGATTCGCTCTGCATGGAGCCCCAGTTCCTTCCCGATGCCGTGAACCAGAAGAGCTTCTACAGCGAGATTGTGCGCAAGGGCAAGCCCTACCACTACTCCCAGACGAACACATTCACTGTGGGCAAGGCCGGCCACAAGCTGTGAGTTGACGTCTCGCACAGACAGGAGGTGAGCTCCTTCTTCTTCTTTTTTGTTTCCTCTTAAACCAAAAGCACCTTAGTACGCAGCAAAAAGCACACGTGAGGCCAAAGCAAGCGCCCAGGCACACACGGACACGCACACGTGCATGCGGAGGAAGGAGGCGTCAGGCAAGATGGGGAACGCAACAGCCGGGTGCGGAATAGCTCTTATGGCAACCCGAAGACGAAGGGTGAGTCCGATGTGGCAGCGCAGGAAAAAAAAAATGGACAACAAAAGACTTTGCCATCAAAACGAAATGTAGGTCAAAGATACACATTCACGAAGCAAATCTCACAGCAAACAAGCAAACAACGGTTCCTGCGCTGTACTCGTGTGTGACTCACCGTAACGGATCGGATGTTTTCCTTTTTTTTTTATTTTGGTTGTTCCGCCTCTCTCTCACCATCATGTGTGTGTGTACGTGGGGGGGGGGGGTCTTCTCCCCTCTCGTGTCACACGTATACTTTCGCTTACGCACTCTCCCTTTCTTTGATCTTTTTTTTTTATTCAATTCGTGTCGTTGATGCACGGTGTTCTCTTTCTTTTTCTTCTCCTTCGCTGTCACGCTGAGGCGCCTCACGATCGCGTACCGAGAGAGACGAGACACTCCCACAGACACACGCCTACAAAAGAAAACGTCTTATTTCCCTACTTTATTTTTGATTCATGAACTCTCGTGTTCACTGTTTTGTCCCTATCCACTTTTTCTCTTTTTTTCCTCTCACCCCCTTCTTTTTTTTTCCTCTCTCTCTCTACCTGTTTGGCTTCGGTTTTGTGCCACCTTGGATACGCATTTCGCGGTGCTCCAGTACCGCGTAGTGTGTCTGCGCCAGCCAATCTCGAGACAAAGAAAAACACACACGACTGTCACGTCAACAACGGCGACAGAATCGATGAGAACGTGAATGGTGAAGTATCGGTTCGTGGGCGTCTTTTCAGCGCGCGTGCGTTCATCCACGACAGAGAACCTTCGGTTGCATTGGGCCCTCTCCTTTCCTCAATGCGAATTGCTCGTCCTTCATTCTTCTCCCCCTCTCCTTCTCTTTTCTTCTCGCTAGGATTGCTGTGAAACGAAACAAAAGCAAAAAAGCGCCATTACGCGATTCCAAGTGCGTGCCTGGTAGTGTGACGTCTCTCTCTCTCTCTCTCATCTTCTTTTTTGCTCAGCCATGACGCTCTTCTTCCACGACAGTATTGATATCGCTGTCGCGGAAAGCCGGCGACTGGGGTTCCCGCTTGTTGTGCTTCTTCATGCGAAACCCGACGTGGCGATTCCAGCGGACTCAGCCGGGGCGGCGACAACAGCCGATGACCTGAGCTTCTTGCCCTCAGCTTATGTGAAGGATCGCTACGGCATCACCTCATCCGCAACGGCGGCGACGACGCCCGCGGAGGCGAGCGCACGCCTCTTGTCAGAGATCCCCGCCTTCTGGCAGCTCGCCAGCGCGGCGCCGACCTCGTATCGTCTGAACCCAAACTTCGCACTCGGTGGCGTACGCGGTGGCACGGCGCAGCGCCTCGCACTTGAAGCGACTGTTCTTCACTCAGGACTGCTCGACACAGCCGTCTTTGTGCGGCTTGCGGAGGGCGAGGAGGGCTTCGGCCAATTCGTCGACGCCACGTCCGGCTTGTTTGTCGCTCAATCGGCCGGCCGCACGGTGCCTCTCCCTTGTGCGTGTCTCTTCACGCCCAACAACGCCACGCGTGCCACCACCTCGCTTCCAGCCGCCAACGGGGGCGGCGTGCGGCGGATGAACGAGGCACCGCCGCAGGTGCTCTGCCTGCCGTTGCTCACCCCGAAGCTGTTGGTCGACGTCACACGTCGCTCGCTGTCGTTCCCGACCGATCCCATTCTGCGGGCGCGACAGCAGCAGATGGCCATGGTGGCGCGGTCACGCACAGACAGCGGCTCGTCGATGGGGCAGAGTGCCGCCACCGGTGGGCAAGGCTTCGCCTTTTCATGGAAGCAGCACTTTCTGTCCGACATCGAGTCGGTGCGGCAGACCGGGTCGACGACGTCTGCCGCGAGCAGCGGCGGCGCGCGCACAGGAAGCGGCACCAGTGCCTCCGCGGACAAGGCAAAGTCGTCATCCGCCGCCCAAGCACTCGCGGACACAGCCAGCACGCGGCAGCGAGAGATGCACCTGGTGCATATCGTGGGGCTGCCCTTCCAGCGCCACAAAACCGTGTTTGTCACGTCACCGTCGATCACGCTCAAGACAATCTGGCAAGACGTCGCCTTTACACTTCAGCGCTTGCAGAAGGAACTCGAGCGGTGCCAGGAGTTAGATGAGTGGCATTCTTTCGGTGGAGAAAAGGCGGCGGCGACGGTGAACCGGGCCGCGCTCATGGAGGAGGTTGCCTACTGGTTCGAGTACGCCTCTACACGTCGCATCACACTCGGTCAACGCACGTTTCAGCTGCGTGTGCTGCCACCTGCGGATGCTACCAGTGCTAGTGCCGGTGGTGACCTGGTTGGCCGTCTCGTACGCACTGAGGAGGAGGCACAGAAGGTGCACCTTGCCAATCTGCCTGTCGGCGCCCGCATTGAAGTGATGTTCACGGATGAGTACGCCTCCCTGCGCCCACCCACACAGCCCACCGCTACCACAAGCACCGCCACGACAGCCACAGCGGTCCCGCCACCACCGCCGCCTTCTGGTGTGACCACGGTGTGTGTCGGTGATGTCTGTCGGCGTGTGCCGACCACCACTACGACCACTGCAACCACTGCGACCACTACCACCTCCAGCGAAGCCGCACCGCCCGCACCCGCCTCGTCTGCCACCGCCACCGCTGGGCACGTGACCATCACTCTGCGCTGCTCCCTGCCGAGCGGTGAGACACTGACGTTCACCGCCCTCGACCCGGCATCTGCCACGCTCGCGCGCGAGGTTCGTCCGCAGGTGGAAGCTACACTGGGACACAGTCGCTTCGCGTTTGTGCGCGCCTACCCAAGCCAGCGATTCCGCGTTGACGAGGACGAGGTGCGGCCCCTGGCAGAGATTGGTCTGCGCACGTCTCAGGCTGTGCGCGTGGCGCTCGAGGATGACGCACCGACCGCGAACGCCGCGACCAGCGAGCCGGGGTCACACCCACTCGCGCGGCTTCGCCAGTTTCTCACTGGAAAAGGCAATGGCGAGGCAGGCACCGACAAGCACCACGACGCTGCGAGCGCGTCGTCACCACCGCAGCCGTCCCGCACGTATTACTCCATGGCGGAGATGTTGGCCGCTCAAGACGAAGAAGAAAACGCGCGCGCCGCTGAGCAAGCCCGCATGGAAGCCCTCGCCCGCGAGGCTTCCCAAGGCGGGGGTCCCAACGCCGAGCCCACCACCGGTGTCGCGGCCGCCCCTCAAGACATGCAAGCCCTCCTGCGGCGCTTTGCGCAGCAAGTGAACCAGCAGTCATCACACGCGCCGACAGGCACAGGTTCGTCTGATGAACAAGGGAGTGGCTCGCGCCCAGGAAAGTCACAGCGCTTCAATGGTGATGAGGACGCCAACGAGGTCAAGCCGAGTGGACCTGGTGCGGGGCGACGTCTTGGTGGAGGTGACAAATCCGCCTGAGCACGTGATTTCACAGAAAAGAAAAAGAACGGGACAACACAACAATAAAAGAGAAGGTGTCGCCAGTGGTGGGTATCGTGTGTGTGTGTGTGTGTGCAGCATTTGTTAGTGTGTATCACAATGTCTCCCACCTACCAGGATGTTCCGTTCGCACTATGAGTCTCCCACTTCTTTTTTTTTCTTTTTTTTACTATTCGCATCTGTTTTGTGTTTGTTTTTGGTTTTCTCGCCACAAGGTATGTGCGTGAAGAAAAAAAATAAGAAAAAGGTGGAGGATGTGGTCATGCCGTTGGGGCTACTAAGCTCACTTGTCGCGGAGGAGGCGACCTGTGCGGAGTGGCGGCACATGCCGTGCGATACGCTCGTGTGTGTGTATGTGTGTGTGAGAGTGAGAGAAGAAGAGAGGGGGCTCGACACTCTCTGTTCTCACTTTCCCACACGCACACGTAGACACATTCTCTCGCTCGTCTCGTCGCAGGCGGCGATGTGCCTCAATGGCGCCTTCCACCGACATACGCAGCAGCTCAGGTGACTGTCCCTCGTGATTATCCCTTCAACTGTACTATTCCCTTCACCTACTGTTCTCACCGTCGTTTGCCAGTGTGTGCGTGTGTTCAAGCTCTGTATCCCTCGAGGTTCAAGTGAAATCTATTAAGTACAACGCGTGAAGGCACAACAAGAAAAACAAAAGGTCCAAGACAACAAGACGCACAAGTCGACCGTGTACCGGAGCGTGTGTTTGTGCGTGCCTCGCGAACCAAGCGGTGACTGGAGTAGATTCAAGGTTATCAAAAAAAAAAAACTTGTTTGTTGACTTGTGGGTTTTTTTTTAATTTTGGCGTTTGAGTGAGCTTTTGGTGTTGGACTGTCTCTCTCTCTCTCTTCGCTGACAGGGAGCCAGAGTTGTCTCACCACCACTTGTCCCTCACTTCTCTGGGTGGCCTCACCCGCCGCGCAACACACTCTTTGACCAACCGCCGCAGACATGAGCATCGAGCTGCGTGTCGGTAACCGCTACCGCATCGGCCAGAAGATTGGGTCGGGCTCCTTCGGCGAGATCTTCCGCGGCACGAACATCCAAACTGGCGAGCCTGTCGCCATCA
>JASANP010001018.1:0-50348 GCA_030849625.1 Wallacemonas sp. TrypX
AAGAGCAGCGTCTTGTAGGTGACGTTGCCGTCGGCGTCCTCGATGGGGACCTTGTAGGTGAGGTTCTCCCAGCTGAAGTTGACTGAGCGCTCGAGCGAGAAGGTGGCCTGGGGCGACACGCTGCCCGTGTTGGAGGCGTTGTCGTGGCTCTGCTTCGGCGACCCCTCCGACGCCGGCTCGTGGGATTCCTGGTTGTCCTTGGCCATGGCAGTTCACACGTGGGTGAGTTGCGGTGCACAAGAGTGGCTTCACAAGCCGGTGAGTGGAGTCCTTTCAAGTGGATTCTGTATGGCGTGTTCTCGCTGACGCCGGCACCGTTGATCAAGGCAAAGGGCGGAAAAGAAATATACGTTAAACTACTTTTCTTTCCAAGTTTGTGGTTGGAGGTGTAGCACGTCGATGAGTGCGTGATTGGGTGGTCGGAGACGAGAAGAGAGGGAGTGCGTGTTTGTGTATGTGTATGTGCGTGAGTGAAAGAAAAAATGAGCGACCCGTGACGAATACAGCCGGTGTTCCGTCTCCATTCACGACCGCGGTGCGCGCCCGTCGTATCACTCGACGCGTTTGGTGCATGTCACCAGAGTGGCATTGAATCAGTAGTGTGTGTGTGTGTGTGTGGATTGAAGGCGCCAGTGGAGACTCTTAAGCGGATCGCGTGGCGTTGGTTTGCACGCCGTTCATTCTTTCCCTCATCTTGGGGATGCAGTCCTGTTCTTCTCTGTAACACGGTGGGATGGGAGGTGGGGAAGGAGGCACACACGCACACACAAAGTGGCTTGCATTTCTCTTTTCTTCTATTTTTGTTGTTGCACGCGCTCAGAACCGTGCTTCGCCACCGCCTTCAGCTTCGCCATTGTCACTGCGGCTGTGTCTCTGCTGGGCTTTTGATGACTGGGCAGACGCGGCGGACGAAGCGGACGGCACGCGCTTGATTGAAGACGGCTGGGCAGTCGTTGACCGAGATGAGCCACGACGATATCTCATCCACATACTCCTTTGCGTACCCCTGCAGCTCGTAGGGTGGGTCCACTGGCATCTGCACTCGATCAGACGCATGCACACGCTGCAGGTTGTCGTTGTATGCCCAGTACGTCGTAGGACCTGGGGTGACGCCGAACGACAAGAAAGGGTACGCAAAGCTTCCCATCGCTGGACTATCGATCTGGCCGAGCGCGAGCACCTCGCGAACGCTAAAAAAGCCACGAAGGTCGCAGAGCCAGTCACGATCGACGTGAGGCTCAACCACGACAATGGCCGGACGGTACTTGCGCAGGGCATCGCCGGCTGACAGTGTCTCACATGGAAAGATGGTGCGAAAGGCAGGGTGCACGAGCGAGTCCGCGTCCTGTGGCTTGATCAGCTGACGATACTGCCGTGCGCGCCGTGCCTCCTGCGACGGCAGTTGAACAGGCCGCACTGGTGTCGTGACAATGCCAGTTTGCTGGAGAAGAAAAGGCAATCGTCCATTGCCGAAGAGGCACAGAATGGGTGTGTCGCGCGAGAAGGTCGGTGGCGCACCTGGCACAAGCAACGGCGCAACGGACGACCGTGGAGATGTTGCTTCCGGTGCTGCACGCGACGATACCGGCTCAGGCGGCGAACACGCACTTGCCAAGAACGCCGACTCCGCCGCCTTGTAGTGCTCAAGACGCTCCCTGAGATAAAACGCCAGCGCCTGCACACCCTCTGCACTCCACAGCAGCTCGTCATCGACATAAAGACCGAGACCGCGCGCTGGACCCATGCTATCGAAGTCCGTGTGCACCGTGTTGCGCAGTTGGGGGAATGTTGTGAAGTGAACTCGCTGCGTAGCTGAGCGTGCGCCGTCCACGGGCAGCATAGCGTAGTGCTGCGTTGAGGCATACGGTGTGAACTGGTAAAAGGCTTGATGTACTTGGCCAACGCCATCATCGACAACCGTCGGCCGGCGCTCCGTAGCTGGGAGCGGATGCGGTGCTGGCGGCGAGCGCGGCGGAAGATGAAATAGCGATCTAATTTCATGGTCTCGCGCCACTCGGTCGCGCGCCGTGAGTCGCCTAAACCAGCGCTTCTCACGCTCGCCCAGGCGCCGTGTAAAGTCATCGAGAGCGAATCGCGTCCACATGGCGTAGTCCGACGCGAAGTCAGCCTGCACATCCGAACGTTGTCCGTGCTGGCGGATGTCTTGGTGGCACGCCAGCACGTCCTCGAGCGGCACGCCTTCCGGCCGCAGGAGGTGGGCGACACCACTCGCCGGCAAGTAGCCTGTGGGCCACTGCAAACGCTGCGATTTGGGAAACATCCGCTCGGCGGTGCGCGCATCAACGCGGGAGACGCTTCGCTGTAAACGACGCGCCTTCTCCGCAAGACACAAACACACGCGTGTGGGGTGAAGGCCGAGCACCATGGCCAGCGGATGGTCAACCACGTGCGGACCCTTTTCCTTCAACGAGAAAAAGCAAACGAACAAAAAACCTTGCCACCACTGTAATGTGGGTCAAGAGGGTGGAGTCCCTCGTCCTACAGAGGGTGAGGATGAAGGACAAACAGGAGGTGCGATGGCTGAGCGTGAACGAGCGGTGCGCGTTGAGACACCGATGGAGTGACGTGTCAAGAGCACCCCACTCTCTCTCACACACACAGGTGGAATGAGACGTGTCGTTCAGAGAAGTAAAGGCAACGCTTCGGCACAGCGTGCTTTGGGAGTGCCGCGACGAAACATGCGTGCGCTTAAAGCAGCCCGGCGTGCCAAATAAGAGCGCCACTATTGAAGTCAGTGCACGTGTCTGTGCGTATGTGTGTGTGTGTGCGAGGTAAGAATAGCACCCTCTGAGGGTGGGGTAGAGACAATTGATTTCCCACTCTTCCTTTTTTCTTTTTTGTGTGTGCCAGGTGACGACCCAACACACTTGTGGCACAGACTCGTTCTATCGCACCCGACGACGGTACACGTACAAACAGAACCAACAGCGATACGTGTGTGTGTGTGTGTGTGTGTGTGTGTGTGTGTGCGCACACACTAGTTGAGCGACCGAAAAAGTGGAAAATCAAGAGGAAACGTCGGCCCTCCCTCGCGTGTCACGGCGCGTGTGGTGCGCTCTACATGACCCAGTGCCACCTGCTGGTTGACCCATGTCATGAGTGCCACGACCTTGGATCGCGCGGACGGGTACGCGGCTTGATCGGCTTCACCAAGCTGTGAGAACACTGTGAACGCAACGCGCACAAAAGCCTCGATGAAGGCAAGGTACGTGAGCGCAGAGTGGTCGCGGGTGAATGTGTCAATAAAAGGGGTATCCTCTACGTCCACACGCGTTGCCGCACCAGGCAACTCACTCGCCCCGACGTTGCGGGCAGCCGTCACGGTCGCACTGCTGCTTGGCCACAGCGGGCGGCTCAGCGCGTCCATGAACACCACCTCCATTGACACTCGGCTGATGAGGGACGGGAACACGTCCAGCGTACGCATCAACGCGCGAAGTGCCACGTAAGGCACCGCGCGAACATCGACGACGCGATTGTGCCGCGCAGCCCGTGGCTCCTCGGCGGCTGTACTGAGAAGCTGCCCGATCTTCCAGAGAACGTCTTGCTCCTCTCCGTCACCACTGCGAAGGGGACTGGTCGGCTTGGTGGCGCGGAGGCGTGCGGTGTGTGGCGCGGCCATCGGCGAGGCGCTCCCCTCGGCGTCACCGCGGTTTGGGGCCGCTCGATGCGCCACTGCAAACGGGGCGGAGTAGGTCGCCGAGCGCCGCACGACCGTGATTTCGCTGTAGGCTTGGAAAAGACTACGGAAGGCACGCTCATTCGCGCCGAGCAGCCGAAGCAGCGCGTCCGCGGCCGTGACGGCGGGGGGATAGACTACCTTCACCACCGACGGCGTGTGCACATCACCGAGAGGCGCCTGCGGTGCGGTGGCCGCATCATCAGCCACCTCTTCTCCGCTGATCTCGGACACACACGTCTGCAATAACGTCGAAGATGCTGTCTTGGCACGTGCCTTGGGGATCGGTGAGATCCCGGCCAGTCCGTCCGTCGTGTCTGCCGGCAGTGCACTGGCCAGTGTGGATTGAGATGTGGCCTCTGCGAAGGCCGACCGCTGTCCCCACACATCACCACTGCGCGAACTTTTCGCGTTCAGTTCCGCGACAAACCCCGGCACACACCGCACAGCGCGATTGAACATGTCCTCGTAGGCGTCCGCCACTTGCGCTTCTGTGAGCGTGTGGAGAAGTGGGAGACGGTCAACCCAGCCAAAACACGTGGCCGCTATGTCGCTGTCGAGCCTCGCAGCGGTCTCGCGAATGTGCGTGAGTGCATCCACTTGCGCGGTGACCTCCGCCGCTGACGTCGTTCCCGCCGACGACTGATCGGCGGCGTGTTCGCTCTTCACCTCAGCCCCATCACCGCCGTCTCGCTGCGAGGTGCCAAGCGTGCTTCGGTGGCGGTCCGCATAGGCGCGCGTAACTTCTTGCAGTGAGGCGTGCAGACCCGCCTGTGTGTCGACCGTCTTCTCCCACAGCCAAAGCAGCAGCAACACACGACGAAACGCGGCAAAGTCAAGCCCTTCGCCCGCGCGACCGGTGAGGGACGTCGTCGACGCCGCACCAGAGGAGGCGGTGTGTGTGTACAGACATTCCACGAGCGAGCGCCAGTCTTGGGTGGAGATGGGCAGCATGACGTTACAGGGCGGCTCACTGCGCGCGGCAGATGCCGCTCCCTTCGCGCGAGGCACCGCACCGGCCGCGGACTTGAATGCACCTCGTCTGTCTACGGTGGACGGCGCGCTCACCTGACGTGCCCGCGCCTCCTGCGACAAGCCGAACCCGCGTGTGAAGGACGGCAAGGAGCCGTTGAGCGGGTCGTGAGGCGTATTGCTGTGGCTTGCCTCCGGATCCGCAGTGGCGGGCGGCCACGATGGGGTGCCGGTCGTGGCGAGTTGGGTCGGCCGCGCAAGAACGCCGAGGTGAAAGAGAAGGCGCCAGAGCGAGGTGAGCGCGACGGTGAAGCGCGGCGTGGGCACCCGCGAGGACGGTGCAGACAACAGTAACAAGGCTGCGTCCGCATCCGCGTCGGTGCCGTGGTCGCGCACCAATGCGGAAGGGGAAGCAGTGGCGCGTCCCGGCACCATACGACCGCACTGACCGGCACGAGGTGTGATAAGGAGGCCTGAGGTGGCTTCGACAGGCATGCGAGTACCTCTTGTGGTGGTGGTGCGCCGCGTGCGAGGCGATGCCCGTGCCACACCAAGCCCCTCCTCTGGTTTTGACAGCTCTGCAGGACGTTTGGGCGCCTCAGCGCCAGGTGTGCAGTATTCCACGCTACGGTCGGCGAAAAGGCGGAATAGGGCGTAGAGAGAAGCCACTGCCTGCTCTTCACGCGTGGCCGCCGTGGTGCTAGCCGCCGCGTGCGCACTCGCTTCCGCCATTGAAGACGTCTGTGCGCGCGCCGCCGATTCAGCAGTCGGTACCGGCATCGCATTCTCGCCGCCATTCGCACCGACCTCATCGGCCGTCTTCGCGTCCTTGCCACGCGCTGCGCTCCGCTTCGTAGCGACGGGACCACGACGAGCGAGTCCACGCGCGCGCGTCGGCACCGCGGCCACCTTCTTGGCCGCGCGGGCGTGCTGTCGTGCCGCGCCCACGGCACTAATTGCTGACACGGCCGTGTCGCGGCTCATGTTGACGGTGTCGTCCCCAGCACGTTTGCTCGCGGGGTCAAGACGATGAGGACGGCCTCGATGGCGGCGCTGCGCTTTTTTGCCGGCCGATCGCTGAGCCCAGTGCATGCGCACATCGGCCTCCACGCGCGCAGCCCGCTCACGCCTCTCCTGCGCGCTGAGCTTCTCGAAGCCGGCTGTGGCGTACGCGTCGAGGGTGAAGCACGACACCCCTCCACGGTTCCCAGCTCCGCGTGTGTGACGGAGACGCGAGAGGCTGACGTATGCACGCGGCACCTCCTCTTGCTCGGCACTCTCAACAGACCGGGGTGCATCGCTGCGCATCGATGAGGTGCCGCTGACGACAGAGACGTTGGTCAGCTCGTCGTCGTCATCGTCGTTACCGTTGCTATCACGATCGGCGACGGATGGAAGCGGTGCACTCGCCGGACTGCTCTGTGAGGATGGGTGTGTCACGTCGGGCCGCTCGGGACCTACTGTGGCGCGGGCGCGTGGCGGGCTCCATTCCGCGGCGTCTGTGCTGTTTTGATTCGTGTATGCATTGAGTGAGGTGTGACGATACCCTGCTGTCGGTGCGTCGGCAGCGCCCTTCGCGGTGCTCGACACTGTGGCTGCCGCGCGTGGAATACGGGAGAAGAGAAGATCCTGTGCGCCGCGCACGGACACGCCCGCTTCCGCGCCGTCCTGGCTGCTCTCCATCGTGGAGAGAAGCGTGTGCGCGGCTTGCCGGCTCTGTTCCACGGTTTGCGGTGAGAAGAGAGCGTTGGCGCCGCGTGGGTGCCTCACGTAGGACTTCGACCGATTTTGTGAAGTTCCCCATGCGCGGTCACCATGCAGCCCATCGACACACACGCGACCGCGGCTGCCGGACATGAAGCAGTACAGGTGTGGGAACGTTCGGTGGTCCGTGTGTACGAGAGCAGGTGTCAACACGAAGGGGAAAGACAGGCGCAGATATTGCTCCCGTGCGCGCTGGTGGGCGGCGCGGCGGGCGGCTTCCTCGATAAGAGAGGTCTCTGCGTGCGCTTCGTCCGGCGCCATCCCTAATGCCTCCTCAATCATGGGCATGACGAGCCGACGCAGTGAGGGCAGTCCCAGCTCGCCAACGGTGCGCCGTCCGGTCGCGCTGATGCCAACCTCCACCAGACGTTGCTCCTCCTCCTCAACGCGTCGCGCAACACGCTGAAATAGTCTATCACGCTTCGCTGCTTCCGCGTCGGTCTCCTCGTCTGCCCCTCGCGCGGTGTCTTCGCCGACTTTCTGCGCCTTGACAACCTCCGCGTGCACGTCGAGCGCGAGTCGCTCCAACACGCGCGAATCCGTGGGACGTAGAAGAGAAATGGCGTTGGCTGAGGCGCTGCCGACGAGAAGAACCATGTGCGAGGTGTGCAAGTACGGCTCGGGGGTGTCGCTGAGTTGCGGCATCCACGGCACGCGCTCCTGAATGATGGCGAGCGGCCACAGACCTCCAACACTCCACAGCCCTGGCGGCGCCGCAGGAGGTCCGTCTGCGTCGTTCTCGTCGGGTGAGGTGGGGTAGTCCATGGGGCTCACGACGGTGCGCACACCTTCACGGTCCAGCACACGCACCGCGCTGAAGGCCGCGTCTGCGATGAGCACGCGTGCCACGGAGGCATCAACCTCCCCAGGCCACAAGGCAATGTCAGCCGGGTACCCCAGTGATGCGCGCTGTGGCAGTGGTGCATCGATGTGGTGTATGGCGCGGTCAGTCCGTGACGACGTCGTGGCGCCGCGCGGAATCGGCGGCGCGCCAGCCACGGTCCACACACGCGGCCGACGAAGGGACGCCTCACGCGACTCGGCGACGTGGCGAGATCGTGCACGGCCCGCGAGGGCCTGTGGATCCTCTGTGTCTATCAAACGCGGCAGCTCTTTCTGCCGTTGTTGTTGCTGCTGTTGGCTGTACTTGCTTGCGGGGGACGGTGACGGAGAGGGCGTCCGTGGTGACCGTGGTGGCAGACCGACGGGCACACGCACCGGTGTTCGCATGCCCTCCGGCGAGTTCACGGCCTCCGACTGCGTAGACAGCGGCGTGCGTGGCGGTGTCGATGACTCCATTCCACCAGCAACGTCAGCCACGACCGCTTGCGGTGACAGTTCGACCGTCGTGACGGCACCCGTCCCCGCCGGCGGCCCTGAAGTAAACTGCGCTGCCGGCGCCATGGTGCGTCGCAGCGAAGATTCAGCAGAGGCGGTGTCGGTGGCTATCGTGGAGGGTCGGTGCGTGATGCCGGTCACCAGCCGCACCACACCGTTGGGGCCATCAGCGAAGACCAGCCCCGAGGAGCACCACGCCATCGCCGTCACGTTGGCCAGCAGCGAGGACGTGCAGCTGCCATCACGGTACCCTGGCACACCGCTGAGACCGGCCACGGTACGCACGAGCCGATTGCGGAAGTTGGCGTAACGAATGGCGTGATTGCCGCTGTCGCTGATGAAAAGCATCTCGCACGCGCTTCCCGCCCACGCCGAGTCCGCGCGATTGCCGCTGTCCGCTGCCCCCGCGAGCGCGTGTGCCGGAAAAGGCGATGAGAGGCTAGGATCGGCTGATGACCGCCGCGTGCTCCCCTCTTCCTGACGCAAATGTGCTGGTGTTGAGGCTGTTGCCGGGGCTGGGGCGGCCTCGTCTATGCGCCAGCAGAGCGCTGTTGGCCGGTTGAATCGTGCGATACTCATGTGCCCATCAACAAAGCCACAGGCACCGCCCATGATAGGCGCACTGGTGTGCTTGGTGAGTGTGCGTACGGCCGCCGCTGTGGACGATGCGGACCGTGTGCGTGTCGTTGGCTCACGCGTCAGTGGTGTGGCGTCGACGGTGGATGTGTGTGTGGTGTCTGCCTCCACACTGGTCGGCATCGACCCACTCATCGCACGTGAGTGAGGGACGGCTGTGGCGACCGAAGAGGCGGCGTGCGGTACGCTAGGCGACTGTGCGCGATCGGCACTGGTCGCAGATACGGCTGCGGCCGCCCTCGTCGACTGCGGCGTCTCCTGAGCCGTTCGCTCCGCCTCCTCCGCGTGGCCTGTGCCGGTGGAGGTCGCGAATCTTCCTACTTCCGTGACCGCCGCAGCCTCAGAGGTGTGGCCCACTGTCCGAGCCTCGGCGGGCACATCCGGTGAGCCCTCTGTGCGTGCGAGCGAGTTGAGGGGGGTAGCGTGTGGAAGACTTCCCTCCTCTTCCATGGCGACTGTGCCGGCGGCGGACCCTGTGCACAGCGGCGGCGTAGATGCCGTGCCTCCGAAGAAGTCAGCCGGCGACACGACCGTGACGGTGCCACTGGGCATGTGCACATCGAGAGCCCATATAGCGTGCGACGTGTCGGGGTCAGAGACGAGAAAGCGGTGACGCAGTCGTTGCTGGTAGTGCGCCTCCACCACAGCGGCCTCTTCCCACAGGAAGCGACGACTGCGCGCCGGGTCTCCAACGTCCACAGGACGAGCGGCCTCTGCCGCGGGGACGGACGAAGACGGTCGCACCGGTGCCTCCCTTGTGCCTTGTGGCTCACCGGCGCGCTCATCGTCATCGGAAACCACGAGCGGTGACGTTGCGCGCCACCCGACCTTTTCCTCCCACGCTGCGTTGAGCACGGTATCGTTGAATCGCACTGTCGGCGCCGTGTAGTCGCGCACGACATCTCCAAATCGCGTGAACGGCAGGTGCGCGACGACACGCATGCGCGCCGCGGCCGGTGTGGGGTGCACGAACTCGTCCACATCCGTGGCATCGTGCGCAGCGGGAAGTAGGCTCGCCACCTCGATGTGACTGCCGTGGGATGCTGCCTGATCAGCTTGTCGCGCGCTGTCAATCGCGCAGGTGTGCACCGTTGGCGCTACGGGCTCGATGGGGTCTGGCAAGGAAAGTAGGAAGTGGCAGCCGTCGATGGGGGCTGCGCGCACACGTCTCACCACGAGGTCCGACTCCGGCGTACGGTCGCGTCGTCCAACGGGGATCTCAGCCTTCACTGGTGCCGCCGCGTGTGTGGACGCGCACGGCTCGGCGTGCACAGTCACGGCGATACCCATAACACTCGTGCTTGCGGTGTGCGCCTTCTCGCTGGCTACGTTACTCGCTACCGGTCCCGCTCCGGCGTCACTGCCGTCGACCACTGTGCTTGCCGCCGTGGCCGCTGCGGAAGCGAGACTTGGCGAGTCGTGCTCGTCAGGCAGAAGCACGTCTTTACTGAGAAATACCGTGTCCACTGAAAAGGGCTGAATCGCCACGTGACCTGACACGCCATGACTCTGATTCATTGTTCAGGCTTTACAGCCACGCTACTCAAAAGGAAGAAGAAGAAGCAAAAAAAAAAAGGAAAAAAACTGTGTGAGGAGGGGAAGAGGCAGACACAAACGAAACAACAACAGAACGCAGCGACGTGCACCACAACAAGGTGAGTGCAGCGAAGGGAAACACACGAGTGAGAGGAAAAGGAAAAAAAAAAGATCTAGATGAAGCTCACCGTCTATTCTAATGTTGTGCACAGGAGTTTGTGATCGCTGTGCGCGGTGCTGTCTGGGTGTGTGCGCGTCGCTTACTCACGTTCCTCGTGCTGCCTTCACCACGTCGGCACTTTTCTTTCTCCTGTGTGTGTGCGCTTTGTTTTCAACGATCACTTTCACCGATGTGTGTGTGTGTGTAGAAGAGGAGGGAGAGGAGGAGAAGAGGAGAATCGACAAGAAGGCACATGACTTTGAATGTGTACAAGCGAGATAGATACCACATGCATCCCTCCCCCCAAAAGAAGAAGAACTAAAGGGCAAATTGTGTGTGTGTGTGTGTGTGCCGCGTCGTGAAGGCTGGTGATTCCGAGGACGTGCACATCAATGAGCTGTCAGGACACCCACGCCTACGCGCGTAAGGACGAGTGGTGTGCGACGAGGACGAAATAAGCGAGCAGACACATATCCGCTTCCCCTCCGTATTTCCCTGCTCTCCTCTTTGCTCTCCCAGGGAGCCGCTGTTTCTTCTTTTTTTTGTGGATGTCTTTTGACCCTTTTCCCAGAGAGATCGATAAAGGATCACAACTGGAGATAGGGGGTGAGAAATAAAAACAAAAAAGACGCCGACTGTCAGATTGTCGGCATCTGCTGAGGCGCAGCAATGTAGAAGAAGAGAAAGAGAGAGAGAGAAACAGACAAAAAAAGGGGAGGAGGAAAGAAGAAAGAAGAGCGAGAGTCGCAATAACAACGACAAGCACAACAGCAGCAAGTATCTCCTCTCCCCCAAAAACCTCCCATGCGCCTCATTCTTTTTCCTATTGGCAACACGATATATATAGAACATTGTAAAAAAAAAAACATCGTCAACCAGTGACACCTCGCCGAGCTCGTCTACGTGAAAAAACAGCGGCTGTCCAGGAAGCATGTCGCGCTCTTTCTTCTCCTTCTACTTTTCCTTCTTCTTGTGTGTATGGGGAATAACCGCTGCACGCGCTCGGCTTGCTGTCCTCATTCTTCACGCACGCGTCTGCAGTTAGAAAAAAAGAAGAAGGAAACAACGAAAACAAACAATCACGTCTAATATGGGCCCACACTGGCAGACGATTGCGTCAGACTCTCCGCACCGGGCACATTGATCTTGTGCAGCTCCTTTGCTGCTTCCATGACATCCCTGTCCGTGTCCTGCTGCAAGATCAGCACGGTTTCGTTGTAAATGGCCAACTCGCGCGGTGAGGCAGAGAACCAACGACCCAAGCTCGGCATCGCCTCCGCCAGAGCCATGCGCACGTTCGACACGCTATCGCGCGAGTACTGCTCGAGCAGCTCGGTGGTGATACCGAGGAGCTGCTGACGGCGCAGGTCGTTGGGACTGAGGCTCGCCACGACAGGCAGCAATGCTTGTAAACAGCGTATGGACATCACACGCCGGGCATAGGCTACTTGCTGGTCAGGTGACAACTCAGTGTGGAGGAGCTCCGCGGCGACCCATGCGGCCCACTCGGCGCCGTACACCTTCGCGACAACGGCAAGTGACTCCACGGCTTTGGTGCGCACCTCACTGACGGGATCACTCAAGAGCGTACGGGTGATGCGAGTGAGCGGTTTGAACTGCTCGGGCGTGAGCACACCGCAGAAGAACTGCAGGGCGTGCACCACGGCATCTCGCAAGCGCCAGTTTCCGGCACCACTCATCTCTTGCAGGCTCTCTACAAGTTTATCAATGACGACGGCAATGTGCTGGTGAAAGCGCGCACTGGCCTCGCCGTGGTGCCCTGCCCGGCCAGCATGGGAAGACTCTGAGAGTGGCGGGGACATAGGCGGACTACTGTGCGTGCTGCTCGTCGTGCTGCGGCTGCGCGCGCTTCCGCTCCCACTTCCGCTCGCGACATCGCCACCGCGGTGGCCTCGCTGGGTGTGGTGCTGCGTCCCCTCGAGCGCTTGCACAAGCGGCTCAAGCCCTTGAATCGCGCAGCTCTGCACAGAGAACACCTTGTCTTTCAGCAGTGCCACAATCGCTTCACAGACTTGTGAGACGACGGCTTCGTTGTCGAGCCGCACGAACGGATGCGCGTGGAGAACAGCATTCTTGCGCACCACCGGCTGTGGGTCGGCGAGCAGACCGAGAAAGACAGGTAGACAGTGCTTTTCAACGCCTGCGGAGCTGGAGCAGCGCGCGAGCTCGCCGACGTGCTTGGCGACCGCGGAGCGGATCTGCGGCTCCTCATCCTCTGCGAGCTGCATCAACACGCGGTGAAGGTCATCAGGACGAGAGACCAGCACCGCAAAATGGCTGAGGTGCTCGGCGGCGATGTACCTCACGCGCCAGCTAGGGTCCCCACAGGCGGTCAGATAGGTGTTCATGAGGTACTTCGTGGAGGCTTCCTTGCCGATGAGCGCCGCCACACGCACAAGCTCCTCGACGAGCAAGTAACGGACGGTATCACTGAGGTCGTCGGTGATGAAAACGTTTACCAGCGGCAGCGGCATGGCCACACTCGACACCCCATGGCCCTCCGCCACCGCGATCCACTGCCCCAGTGATGAGACGGCGGCCTGACGCACCGACACACATGGGTCACGACTGCTGTCGGTGAAGAAGAGGAACCAGTCGGTGATGGTCAGACCGCTTGCCGCGACCACAACAGGGCGTGCCGCCAGCGAGGCGAGGAGACCAGCCGCAACCGCTCGTGGGCTTGCCCAGTACGACGCACGCATCGAGAGGATTAGTGGCAGAAACAGGCGAATGAGCACCTCGTCGGACATATTCTTGAGAATGCGCTGGAGCGACGCGGTGATGTCGGCCACAACGGTGCTCTCGGCCGCGCAGGCGAGCATCATGATGAGGCCCATCAGGTGTGTCATGGCCTCCACAGAGGTGTCTGACATGCACTGCACAATGTCGGGCAGCACGCGTGCGATGCGTGGCGCGCAGTCATCAAAGCTCTCGCCGTAGTCGTCACACTCAAACACCGTCAAGAGCGCGGGAATGAGGTCGGACAGGATGCGCTCCGTTGACATGTGCCTCGCGAGGCGCACGCAGGACTCTGTCACGAGCTCACGGCGGTCCTCGATGCGCGCGGTGTCACAGTAGTACCGCTCAGGCGGGTCGAGGCGGTCCATGACAAGCACCAGCATAGGCGTGGAGATGGTCGCATCCATCGGATCCACCTCGCTAGCGTTTGTGAGGCTGCGCGGGCCGAGTGTGAAGGCCGCATTCAACGAGCGGCGGGGATTGGCGCTGGTGATACCAGAGCCCGTGCTGCCCGTGCTGCCCGTGCTGCTGGCGCCACTGCTAGTGCTGCCCGTGGAGAGCCGCGGGTCTTGGAAGGCAGGGCTGCTGCTGCTGGGACTGCTGCTGCTGCTGACAGGCCGATTCACGGCTGTGCCTGTCGTGGTGGTGACGGTCGCTGTGGCGCTGTGTGTGCGCGAAGAGGCCTCGGCTGCCGCACCGGCGGTGTTGAACGCCGCGCGTGTGTAGGCATCGTGGTGCGTTGTCGGGGGTGATGGCTTCACTACAGACGGTGAAGGCGTGGCTGTGTCTCGAGGTGCCGACAGTACAGATGATGTAGCGGCTGGCGCATGTCTAGCAGGCTCAACCGGTGCGCGGATAGGTGGAGACGATTCTCTGGTGGCACTCCCGTCCTTCGCAGGTGCCTGCGCGGCGCTGGCGGCACCCGCCGTGGACGAGGTGCCCGTACTCACTGCCGCAGCACGCATCGTGCACTACACAGGAAACCGCGGCTGAGGTGATGAGAGAACGAACAAACCCCACTGCGCGAAGGAAGCGCACGCTCACTCAGAAAAGAAACCAAGCGTGAGCAGGAATGGCGATGGCGCGTGTGCCAAAGCAGTCGAAACGAGCAAGAGAAAGCGTGAGAAAAGAAGAGGAAGAAGAGGAAGAAGCAGACAACGCCGGGTCGCGTGGGGGAGTCCGCGCGCACTCTCTCCTTGTCTTCCGTTGGAAGCTCGTGAGTGAGCTGAACAATACACACACGCACACACTTTGTCGGAGAGAGAAATGAACACTTTATACCTTGAGGACAGAGAGAGAGAGAGAGAGGAGAGAAGTGGGTGCGTCCCTATATGTGTGTGTGTGTGTGTGACGACAGAGGTCAAAGGCTGGCAGAGACCACCGGGTCAGGGGATGGTATTCCCCGCAACAGCTCGAAAGAGGTAACGCCTCTTCACAGTCAAACAAAAGGCATGGACCATCGACACATTCACTGCGCCAGCGCACGTGTGCGCCGACGAGGTGACCCCGCCCTTCAACTGTCGCCGGTGAGCCCCTCACTGAGGGTCGTGCCAACCGTCTAACACGGCAAACTGGAGGGGGAAAAAGCGATTAGGAGAGCATCTTGTTCTTTTTACACACGCGCATGAGAATGAGTGAAGAAGAACACCAAAATACTCAAAAATGCCCAACGCGCACTGTGTGCAACGCGCAGCGATGAGCTCTTCCACGTACTGTACATGAAGAAGAGGGAAGCGATGGGGAAAGAATCTCATCGACTGCGGGCTGGACGGACTCACACTCATCGACACGAGGTGATTTTGGAAACAACAAAACGGCGAGAGAAAAAAGCAAAACAGGCATGGAAGAAGAAAAGAGGGGGGATCCACAGTGGGGGAGCAGCCGACGCCCTGTGTGTGTGTGTGTGGTCGCGTACACCTCTTCTCTTAACCATGGGTACTCATCTCGCAGCCTGTCTGTTTGTTTTTCTCTTCTTGTAGCTCGCACGTCCTGTAGGCGTTGTGGTGATGCTGAAGTGACCCAGTCACGCGTCGCTGCGATCAATCAAGGTCTGCCTTGGTGTCACTAGGTGCGCTCGACACGCCGGTACCAGTGGCAGCGACGAAGTCAGCCTTGTCGTCTTCGTTCGCTTGATGCGCCAACTGCCGCTGGAGGTCCATCATCTCCGCCGTCATGGTCGGCACAGGTGTGCAGAGGAAGCCGGCAAGGTCGTCGATGCGGACGTTACCCTTTTCATCGACCGGCACCTCGCTCAAGAGCTGGCGCACTTCATTCTCAGGCATCTTCTCGCCGAGCGAGACCAGAAGCGTGATGAGCTCATTCAGCTTGAGCAGCCCACTCTCGTTGGCGTCAAACGCCCGCAGCGCCGTGACAAGGTCCTCTTCTGTCGGGCCGTTGTACGGCTGCTGCATGAGCTGCACAAAGGAGTGCAGTGGCACTGGGTCCGGCAGTGTTTGAAACATGTCCTTGAACTCCGCCTCTGTGTAGCGTCGGCCAAGGCTACGCATGATGTGCTTGAAGTCAACAGTCGTGACAAACCCAGTGTCACGGTCATCGAACAGCTTCCACGTCGCAAGCCATTCTTTGGGTACGGAAGACGACGCCGCAGATGGGCTTGTTGTCGTTGGCGGCATGAGCGCTGTCGGTGAATCTCAGCACGCGTTTTTCTTTTGTATGTGTTTTTTTCTCCGCGTTCTCAAGTGTCGAGTTGATACGCACACCTACACAAACACTCAGTTTCGTCCTTGTTGTACTGTTATATCGTCGCAAGCGTGCGCCCGTGAATAACCTGATGTTTCACGCGGCGTTGCAAGGAGGCAAGGGTAGAAGAAGAAGGAAATAAAAGAAGAAGAAGGTGAATAGACACGCGAGTTGGTGCGAAGGGGAAGAGTAGTGAGTTGGAGTCGGACCAACCGCGCGCAATAGGTGGACTACACACGCACAAGTGTGCAACCAGATGGGTACGTGCACCGTGGTGTACGGCACCGGCGCCACGCGTGGCGCTTAGCGTGGAGTGGGTGGGGCAGTGAAAGTTTCGTTCCTTTTTCCTTGTTGTTGTAGACGCCAGCTGCCAGAACAGCGCATTGTGAGCCTCAAATCAGGGACCAGGGAAGCACCTCCACCGTCCGGGCACTCATGGCTGGCGGAAACGACTCCTGGTGCTGAAGAAGCACTGTCGTTTGCTTCGCACTGTCTCGCTCCCTCCGTCCCACCTCTCAATTCCTCAAGTCTGACCACTTTTGTGGCTGTGGGTTTGTTTGCGGAGAAGCACTTCAGGCACCGTCATAACACACAGCACCCCACTTCCCCGCAGTGCGCACAAGGCAGTTACTGTCACACCAGTTCTCCCTTGCCACGACCAGCAGTCGCCTTCTCCTTCTCTTTCTCAGCTGCAGAGGCGGCCGAGGACTGAAGCTTCTTGTCTAGCTCCGCCTTGCCGAAGATCAAAGCCCCCACAACGCCAATGTTCACACCTACGAAGTTCCACCAGTCAAAGACGTAATCGCTGAAGACCATGCCGGCGTACGAGGTGATTGTGTTCTTGGCGGCTCCCACCATGGCGGTCGAGAGAGGCGAGTTGAGCTTCGTGCACATCATGGTCGAGTAGCTCAGCATGAAGCCCATGATAGATGAGCAGAAGAGCATGACCAAGAAGCCAGGATTGCTCCAGTCGCTGTACTGGAGCACAACGTCTCTATCCCCAGACACATTCGTCACGACCAGAACTGCGACGACAAGAAACGCAAAGAGGTTGTTGTAGAAGAGAACACCGTCAGATGTCAAGACGTGCTTCGCCTCATCAGTCTTCTTGCGCAAGAAAACGCCTTGCAGCGCAGTCAACAGGTTGTTCAAGTGCACCATAGCCATGCCTTTGAGTGAACCAGAAAAGCGGAAGTGAGTGCCGACGGTGGCCGCGAAAATCATCAGACACACGGAGATCACCACAAGCGACGAAGGACGCTTATGCAGAATAAGCCACTCCAACACCATCGTCATGGCGATAGAGATGCGCCGCATCATGACGAACACGGGCATGCTCAGGTCCCTTGAGGCGCCCAGCCCGCTAAGGGTGTTGGCCACAAAAAGCATTGGCAGTGGAAAGAGAGTGACAAGCATGGTGCGCCAGGCGCTGTCAAGTGGAAAGGGGGCTACAGTGTGCAAGACGTTGCGCTGAAGCAGCTGAACGAGCGACGAACACAAGTACTGCAGCATCGCGACGCACAGAAAGCTGGCGAATCCGTACTCCGTCATGACAACCTTCACCACCATCATGATGACAACCGAGCTGACGCCATAGGCGCAGGCAAAGAAGATTTTATATGACTTGGGTGCAGTTTCCGCAGTCATCTGTGTGAGACGCTGGAAGAATGCATTGCGCCGAGGTGGGTAGGACAGAGCCGCGTTGCCGCTCTCCGCACGCTGGCAGTAGTCGTCGTCACTGTTGTCGTCACGCGCCATGGACACAGCCGCAACCGTCAGTGGCGGCGGTGTCAAATCCCCTGTTGTCTCACCCTTCCTTGTCGGACTTGCTTCCCCCACCCAAACGGACGACGCTTCCTGTGACACACGCATGGAGCGGGACATGACCGCGAAGGTTGGGTGACAAAACGAACGAAAAAATACCAGATTAAACAGTCACCCGTATGGATGACAGCAGAAGAGAAGAATACAGAGCAAACAGAGTTTAAGGAGAAAAAGACGCAGCGACTGACACTCGATGCGCAATCACACAGTTTCCTGCACGCGCGGACGCCTAAAAATGACCTTGTGAGAAAGGGAGAGTGGCGGGCACGCAACCCAAGAACAAACAAACAAAAAAAAAGGGAGAAGGTAATTCGACTTTCTGTGAAGAACTACCGTGGTTAGCGATAAAGAGCCCGGTGAGAGTCGCGATGAAATGTGAGAAGAAATAGAGAGAGACAGAGGAGTATTTGAAATAGTAGGAGTAGAAGAATGAAAAGTGGAGTTGACGTGAGGGACATCACACGGACACACAACAGCAACACCAAAAGCAGCGACAAAGAAAACTGCCTGCCCACGTGGGGGGGGGGGAGAGAGGTCAAAGAAAGGCACAACGAGGACGGGGACGGGCCGCTCGCCGCCCTCAAAGGCCACTGTCGCGACACTTTCGTCAGCGCCACGGACAGTTGCGTTTCTCTTCGCCAGGCGACAAAAGTGTGTGTGTGATTGGGACATTGTGTGAACAGAGAAGAACTGTAGCATGTGCTTGTCAGTCATGGAAACAGATCAGTACGAGGAGAAGAGAACACACACACACACACACACATACATGCCTGAGCGCTCTGAGAGTGGTTGCGTAGCCAGTGCGTTGACAGGCGCACCGACATCCGCAAGTGAAAAAGTGTGAAGCGGTCAGTACGGCACACACGGATCAGCCCAACTTACCCTCTGCACGAAGCTTCTTGTAGTTGAGGGAATCCACCTGCGGCACGTGCGCTGGCCGATCCCGCTCGACTTCTAGCCGACGAAGATGCGGCATCTCGCACGATAGAGTGTGTGATACCGACCGATCGAGAGGGGGTGGGGCGGGCACCGGCGGCGGCGCGATGTGATACGGCTCCTCCTCCGTGGAGCGGAAGATGAACTCAATCAGCGCGACCGTGGACACAAGAAAGAGTGCGTGAAAGCGAAGTGATGCGAAGCGTGCGCCGCGCGAACCGCGAATCCCGCGGTGGTCCTTCCGCTTCCACCACGGATCCACATGAACTATCGTCATGGGGCGGACAAAGAAAGCAACACCGCCTCCTGTGAGAGGCGCTAATGCAGGGTTCTGCGCTGAAGACAAATACAAGAGAGAGAAATCTTGTTGCCAGACGAATGCCACCGACGAACACCCGAGTGCGGCATACTGATAAGTGTAAAGAGAGAGAGAGAGAGGAGCGTGCATGGAGAGGTGCAGATGGGTGACTAGCAACGCCAATATCAAGGGTTAGACAGGAGGGGGGGGGGGGCTTGCCTCACGCCTGGGGTCGTACGCTGTGTGCGTGTGCACTCTGCGATGACGTGGACAGCGACAATACAGCGGGAAAGGCTAGACCGACGGCGCCCAGGCACATCACACGCAACTGACCGCGTCTCCTCCTTCTCTTTTGGCCTCCGGAGATGCAACGAGGTTATACACAGCTGGCGGCGTTCCGTTGACGGCTTTTGGTTCTGTCTCATGGATTCCTTTTTTTTTTTGCGGAGTCCATCCGCGTCTGTTGTGAGTGTGCAAACAGCTGGACACTGTGCAACTCTAAAGCAGAGACGTCTCTCTGCGAGCTCATCTTTATCTAGGGCGACAGCAGTCGGCTTGACGTGTGTTACAATCTAGAAGAAAAAAGAAGAACAAAAAATAAACGATGAGAGCGGCTGAACGGTGAAATACAAGCAACGGGACCATAAGTGCGCCGCCAAACTTCCCTTCCCCTCCGCGTCGACGGCATGCAACAACAAGGAAGCGGGCGTCGTCACAGCGGGTGACGAGAGGGAAAAAAAAAAGAACGAAAAAAAACGTGAATTCTAAAGCGAAATGCCGACTCACACGCCGCGCATGACATGTGAGAAAGACGTGACCTCCGATCACTTCGCCGCCCCCTTCCACACTCGCTCACAAAGCAGACAGCCCGGAGGAAACAACGGAAACGAGGCCGCACTCGTGTGACACCATCTAGTCGCCACGCCGCCCACACCCTGTAAATCCACGGCAATTGTGTGTGCGAGCCAGTCAAGGGAGTCACACAAACACACACAAAAAAACATCAGATCCGAGACTTTATCGGCAGCGACACCTTGACACCGATGGACTCACCCGTCCTTCTTCGTGGCCCTCGAAGCCGAGGCGCTGTGCAGGCGCTGAAACACCGATGGCACCGGGCTGCCTCCTCCACGTGGTGTCGGCGAGACAGAGTGCTTCTTCCCTTCGATGTGACGCCCCACACTGTTCGCTGTCCGCGGCCGCAACGCCGGGCTGGCGAGCCGCCGCTGAGCCGTAAGCGGTGCCGGCGGTGGGGATACACGCGTACTACGCGCGGAAACGGAACGTTGAGACCTCGGCTGCGCAAGAGGCGAGCACGTCCGCTGCCGCTTCACACCGCGCGGGGTTGTGCTCTGGCTTGTGTCTACGGCGTGAGCTGCCAGCGGGCGTGACGAGATGGAGGCGTGCCGAGCCGCTCCTTCTCCGTGCGCGTCTGTGTGCTTCCTCAACACATCTGCAACGTCCACACCACGAACGACGAAAGGGCCGGCACACGACACACCGCTCGCCTCACCACTCTCATTCAGTTGCTCCCACTCTTCGGCAAGGGCTGTGAGCTGCCGCACAGCCGCAGGCAAGTCCTTGGCCATACGGCGACGAACGTTCTCTTCGTGAAGGAGAACCTTTGCCATGTTGACTTTTTTGCTCAGCAGCCGCTCGCGACTGCCCTCCTGCATGCTGCGCTTCTCTTCGAGTATCGCCTCACGCTTGGCCAACAACGCAGCACCTTGCTCGAGAAGGTTGAGACGCTGCTGCAGCACATCACCCGTCCGTGTCAACGCGTCGCAGACCTTGTTTAGACCGTCCACGACCTGTTGAAGCTCTGAAACTGTGGTGATGGCGCTCTCAGCAGGGGATGCACTCGCTGAATTTCCGCTCTCGTTGCCTTCACTGCGGGCAGCGCCAGCCGCTGCCATCGCCGCTTCGTATTGCCGGACTAGGGTACTTGGCATGCCCCCAACTGTGCTCTCGTCAGAAGGCTGTGAGTGCGCGGAGGCAGGCACAGGAGTCGCCACCACGGACGCATAGCGGCACAACACCTCGGACACCGTCTCGTAACAGGCACGCGTGCGGTCACGGTGCTCTTTCATGATCTGGTGGACCACCGTGTCCCGGCATCGACTCACACACGCCCGAATCGGTGCGTACGAGCTGGTTGCGAGAAGCTGACGGAGGCACGCGGGGACAGCACACTGCGCCGCGACAGCACTTGACGGCAAGGCTTCGGCCAGCACCACATCTTCACCACCAAGCTGTGTGCTGCCATGACGTGAGCCTTCACCAAGGATACCCAGGTCGTGTCGCTTCGCCGCAACCAGGCTTTGCGTAAAGGCCGCCTTCAACCGTGACACCTCTTCTTTCATCTGAGAAACCGCTGCGCTGCGGGAGAGCTGCATTTCTGATGTGCCTGGCCACTGCGCCACCGCCGCTTCGATGCACTGAATGTCGCTCACTGCTTCCCGCTCCATCACCTCGTTCTGTTGCTCAACCTCGCGCAGAATGTCGGCTGCCTCGCGGCGAATGCGGCTCATCGACAGGTCCTGCCGCTTACCGTAGCGGTCAATGTCGCTGAGATCTGGCTCAAAGAGCGAAGCGCGAGATGGGCTACTGGCGTCTTTTTTGCCAATGGGCGGCTCAGCTGGTTCCACAACGTGACCTTTCACGGGCGTCGCGGAGGCGCACGTAGGACGTGGCTGCAAGCAAAAGCTGGTGTCGCGGGTGCTGTTCACCTCGTTGTATAGTGATGCTGTCAGCAACAGCTGGAGCTCGTTGAGGTCTGCTTTGGTCTCCTCTGCACATTCCTCGGCACTGTCAGCGGATCGTGCGGAGCCAAACTGTGACGACGTGCGCTGTGCCGGTGCGGACCGTGCGTCAACGGAGCCCTCCCCTTCCTCGGGCGCCGCCCACACGGTGATGGGATTGCACTGTGTGATGTACTTGTCAGCGTAAGCATTTCGCATGGCAACTTGCTCTGCGGGTGGAAGCTGAAGCAGCGCACGCTGCTTGTGAAGGAGACGAAGCATGGCCAGACGAATGCTTGCCACAGCGTTCAGGTGCTTCAGTTCGGAAGTCAACAGCTGATGAACTTCCTGATGGGATGGCAGCGCTGCACAAAGGCGACGAAAAGCATTGCGAACAGCTGTGTCATCGACACTTTCACTGACTGCCTTCTCCTGGGGCGCGTCCGTCGCATGTATCTCTGCGAAGGAGGGTAGCTTACTGCAGGTCTGCTCGATCACCCCCAAGGACAGATCACACTGTGCCTCTCCACGGTAGTTCGTTGCGGCACTGACAACATCAACCAACAGCGCGTGCCGCGGTGGCATTTTCAGGTTGGTAGCGAGCGCCACCAAGTCGCGCAGGGCTTCGTCATTTGCGGCAAGAAGTTGCTTTTCTTCTGAGTAGCAAAGCAACTTGAAGTTGTCCAAGAAGGGCTCTAGTGATTCTGTAACAAAAGACCGCCACTTCGTCTGCTGGCTATCTGCGGAGACACCGACGCGTGACCAGAGTGCAGTCAACTGCGTCTGTGTTGCTGCTAGCTTTGAGTGAAAGCTCTGTGTAATCTCACTCATTGTCTGTGGCTCCATGGTATCTAGAGGAGCGGTGGGAGCGAAAAAGTAGCGCGATGGGCAGAGAACCACACCAAAAAGGTTCTTCACACAGACACCGTGTAGTGTACACGACGCGGCGGCTATGCTTGGGCTTGTCAAGGTTGAGAATAAGTGTGAGTGTGTGGAAGTGAGTGTGAAGGAAACTGCAGCGAGCGAGCCGAAGGAGGCCGGTGACTCGTGGCTGGCGAATGATAGCTTAAGAGCTCACTGACCTATGTCGTCAGTGTCGGCACAGTGAACGCGTCTTTCGTCGAGTTTGCTTTGAGATTGCTTTTTAAGAGAAGTTGACGAGTATCTGTAAGTAACCCCACTACCGGCATAAACTGCGGGATGTATTGCGAAGAGGGTGTGCACGGCAACATCTCGACACACCCTCCTTCCTGATTTCCGAGTGACGATTTCACTTCCCGTCATCCTCGGGACAATAGACCTGGCACCCGCGAAGCCGCCTTAACACCTCGTCCACGTCCGTCTCGTCGTCTGCAGGTTTCTTCGCTTTTGTGTGGACAGAAGATGAACCCTGCGGCTCATGGCGCTTGTCACTCCCCGAGCCGAAGAACGAGGACCACGGACTCCGTTTACCAGCCGTTTGCTCAGGAGTGCCACGAGCACCAGAGTGTGTGGTGGCGGGGGGGTCTGCCATGTTGTTCGGATACCCTGGGTGCCACCGGCGCAACACACTTTCGGGACTACAGTCGAACAGCTCTTTGCCAAGGTTTTCGTTGACTGCATTATGCAGTTCGCAAATGTAGCGGCTGACGGTGACTTTACTGCGGACGTCCGGCGGCTGGCGTGCGAGATACGCTTGCATGTGCTGCGCACACACTCGGCAGGCGTAAACCTGAGACCAACTGTAGATGAACGATCGCATGGCCTCCTGCTGTGCCGCTGTTGGCTGGAAAGGGAAGGTGGCAGCTGAGCTGTGTAAAATGTTCCATCCCGACCGGCCCAGTTCTTCTGGTTCAGGTGGCGATCCCGGGAGTGATCTGCGACCGCCAGCTGCTGATGCCATCGCTGGAGCACAAGTAGAGCGGAGCTGTGCGCGCGTTGAAAGTGAAGGGAGAGGGGGAAAGATGAAGACCACAATCTGACAGATACCTGGCAGGGAATATGTGTGTTGGCGCGCGCGCAGTGAAAAGGGACAGTGAGTGGAGGCAATAGCAGCACAGGAAAGCAAATACCCCGAGTGCGTCGGGGGCACACAACGAGACACATTCTCACAACCAACATCGACCTCTGACCATGTCGATGAGGTGCCACTGGAGTGGCGACAGCACTTCCGGGCACGCAAATGCGTCCATAGAACTTAGAATGCTCCGTTCCTTTAGCGCCTTGCGCCATGAGCGTGCACGCGCCTCGTTTGACTTTCATCTACCGTTGCAGCACAGCTGTTAAGCTAGAAGAGGAATTCCTCTTGATGAACCGGAATTCCTAACTCAGCGCCAATGCGACTGACCTCGCTTACGAGCGCTTCAGGACCACACACAAAAAGAAGGCTTTTTCCTTTGTTAATAGTTGCCGCCGGGACGCTGGTCGCCGGTGCGTTGGGTTGACAGTTGGAGAAAAAAGAAGCTATTTCATACGGTAGATTTGGTCTGTGGCCGTGCACTGTGACGTTCTTTTCAAATGTCAGACAGTCACCACACACATCGGCCGCGGCGGTTGCTTGGAGAGGGTCCGTCGGGGAGTCGTGGACAGCAACTGTGTCCACGAGCTGTGCCAGCGACTCCATTGCGGCCTTGCGCTCGGACGGGATGCTCTCACAGTTCCGGAAGGACCGAAACGCCGCTTCTTGGGTCACAAAAACAGCGCAAGAAAAGTGGAGGGCCCTGTCGCTGCTCACCGTTGACGGTGGTGGAGCGAGCACCGGGTCGTGTGGGGTGCGTAGTGGTACTCCACCACCGTCAAGTCTGCTCCATGAAGCTGGCAGATCAAGGTAGTCCTTCATAGACCCTACGAGCTCCGCCGAGCGTGTGGCCCACAGCAAGCGAACGGGCTGGACTGGGGAGGCGTCGTTGACACGCGCGCTGTGTGCGTTTCGCAGCGATCCGTAGATGGAAGCGCACGGAACGACACCAATGCCACCTCCGACGAGACACACGTGGTCATACTGTGCGAAGTCGATTGGAACACCACAAGGCCCTTCAATGCGCACAGTGAGCGTGCGTTTCTGCTGCACCATGCTGTACAATTTGCCACTCCAGGTTTTCTCACCCATCGACTTGATATGCATAACGAGCGCAAAAGACGTGTGCGGCTCAGCGGAGGCAACGCTTGTGAGTGTGAAAGGGTGCCACTGCAACACCGAAATATCCGGTACGTTCAGGTAGACATACTGCCCAGGGTGCGCCACGGTGAGGTGCTGGTTGTGGGACAGACAACACACCAATTCAACCACATCGGCGCCAACAGTTCGCACGCGCAACACGGTCGCGTGTCCGGACCGCTGCCACACGCGTATCATTTGATCGACAAACCACAGTGTCACCGACGGAAGCACGTACATCCACGCGGAGTGTGCGTGCCACAGTAGCGCCGGGATCATGAGATACGAGCTCACGAGGTGTGAATAGTAGAAAAGCTCATAATAAGCTCGACGCACCGCGTTGAGTGCAAGCACACCCATGGCAATGAACATAATGAGCGTTGCCCAGCTGATGAGAATAACTGTGAAGTCGTTGCGCACATCACCAATGAGCGTCGGGACGTGAAACAAGTTGTGTGACAGTGTTCCGACCTGGCCAAAGTGCACCAGATATGCGATGATGTGCCCAGCTGTCACAGCAAGCATCCCGTAGCCGAGCCACCGATGGAGCCACAAGAGCGACTCACGCGACAGTCCGACAACGTCGTACAGAATAGAGTACCTTGGTGCAGGAATCATGAGAAATGAAAAGACGATGACAGCTAGCTGCCCCAGCGCTCGCCCCCATCGCTCAGCGATGCTCATTCGTGCTGTCGTCGTGCTGGGCGACCAGACCCCTTTAAAGTTGTGGTCGTGAAGCCAATAAAGGAAGAAGAGCACGAAAATGACAAGGCAAACACACAAAAGTGCGATGTCATTGACAGTGAAGAACGGTAAGCGCCGAGAGCGAAGGTGCCGATAGTGGCTCCACTTGCTTGTAGTCCGTACGAGAAGCGCAGCTACCAACAGCAAAGAGACAGAAGTGTAAAAGATCACGTTGCTTGGGTAGATTTTGATCACCCAGCCCTGGCCCATCTGTATGTTCCTCGACCGCATCCACGCACCGGGAAGCTCTGGGTACACGTTGCTGTATCCGGGCTCGTCTTTGGCAGCCGTCAGCGACGCGTAGCCGGCCATAAAAGCTGATGTCCATCTTCGAGCGTCATTGGGCAAATAGCCTGCAAGGAAGAACAGGACAGCCAACACAGCTAGCATGATCAGCGCCTTCACAAGTGGCCCGTGCAACGAAAAGGTGTAGAGCCGCACCTGACTGTGCGCGCACTCGTGTGATTCCTGCCGTGAGAGCTGCCTCCACCACTTTGCAGACCGACAGAGAAGAAGGGCACCTAAGGTTGTGAACGCGATCCCGGTAGCCAGGGCAATGCAGACGTTGAAGCTATCGCCGCGAATTGACGGCCAGTTGTTGTAGACAGCCGGATTAACGCAGAAGATCACACCACATATCAACACAGGGGGTCCCCAGGCAGTCAGGCCGGCCGCTGCGACACCAAGCAGAACGACACCGCAGACTCCGTTCAGTGCAAGGGCCTGTTTTTTTTCACGTGTTGAACCTGCCGACCAGGAACGGTGGGTAAATGCATCGGTGGCCTCGAAGAGCAGCACAACCGAGACTGAAGCGAACGTCAGAAAAGCCATGATGCCTTGAATACCTGGAGGGTTATAACCGTACCAGACGGCGTTGTCGAACGGCGCGGATTCTGTGTTGTACGGCGCGCGTTCCCACAACACGAGCCCAGTCACGGCAAGCAACAAGGACGCCAAACCAAGTAGGACGATGATCATTGCTGGCGCGCTGGCTGCCTTTGTCTATTTTTACGAGGGTGGGGGTGGTGTGTGTGCTTTTTTTTGTGGGGCGGGGGGTCTTTTCTGGCCGGCGGGGGGGGGGGGGGCCGGTGCCGCGCGGGGGCCGGCGCCGCGGCGGCCCGCCCCCCCTTTCCCCGGCCCCCGGCCCCAAGCCGCCAACCTCAATTTTTCCCGCCCCCGCACCACCTCAACTTGCGACCCTGCATACTAATGCCACCTCACAGCGATCAATCTCTCATCAAAACTAACTACTCTATCAGATCCTTCGCTTGTCAACAAGACACCCAGCTTAATCAAATCACAACAGCACAAGATGGCTACCATTTCTGGCACTGGCACGTCTGTGGTGGACTACCTCTGGACTGGTCTGGACTTCACTTCGGAGTCGTTCAAGAAGTTGCAGTCCCGCACCCCTGGTGATGGTGGCATTAGCCCCGGGCACCTTTGCTTCCTTGATGCGTGGGAGAAGTTCGCTGGCATGCCGCTCAAGGACATCCAGAAGACACAGGGCTGGGACCGTGAACCGACGTCCCACAACCTGGGTGGCCCGTGCATTGTGGCTCTGGTGAACGCAGCACAGCTGACGAAGGAGAACGGAGTCCGTGTCAAGTATTTCGGTACCATCGGTGACGACAAGACTGCCGAGCTCATCCGTTCCCACCTCGCGAAGACACCCGTCGACATCTCCGGCTACAAGGTGATTCCGGGCGCGTCGTCCCCGTTCTGCATTGCGCTGTCCGACAGCAACTACAACAACGGCCACGGTGAGCGCTGCTTCGCGATTAACATTGGCGCGATGGACCAGCTCACACCTGACGTTCTCGGTGAAGACTTTTACAAGTCCGACATCCTGTACTTCGGTGCGACTGCCCTGTGCCCTCCTCTGCACGACAACCTGACGCAGTGCTTGCGCAAGGGCAAGGCATGCGGCCGCATTAATGCGGTTGGCACCGTCTTTGACCATCGCAACGAGGCCCGCGACCCTGCTGGCCGCTGGCCCATGGGTGAGGGCGATGAGTCCTTCCCGCTCATGGACATTCTCATGGTCGATTACGACGAAGCCCTCCGCATCAGCGGTGAGAAGGACATCAACAAGGCTATCGCGTTTCTTCAGCGTAAGGGCGTCAAGTCCTTCACGATCACCCACGGTGCGGATCCGCTCATCGCCTGGTCTTCGGGTGGGTTCTTCGAGCCGATGCCTGTCCAGCAGTTCCCCATTGTTCGCAGGGTCACCGAGGACCTGCGCGCTAACCCCTCCAAGGCCGGTGATACCACTGGCTGCGGTGACAACTTCGCAGGTGGTGTGTTGGCTTACCTTGCGGAGGCTGTGACGAACGGCGTGAAAGCCGGACGCTTCGACCTGAAGCAGGCTGTTGCATGGGGATCTGCTTCCGGTGGCTTCGCCTGCTTCTCCATCGGAGGGACGTACGTGGAGAAGAAGACCGGTGACAAGCGCGAGAAGGTCGACTACTACCGCCGGTCATACCTTGCACAGCTTGCTGAGGCGAAGCTGTAAGGTTTTGATTCCTGGATCAAGCCTCCACACCTTTTATTAAAAAAAAAACTTCAACAAAAAACGTCTTTCCTACTTTCCCACCTTTCTTTTTGTTTTCGTGTTTTTTTCTGTGTTTGAGGCTTTCAGCTCACACTCACGAAGCGTCCGTGTGCCGCGGAAAACGTTCCTTTTTTTTTCCCACTCTCCCTCCCCCTTTTTCATTTCCATCAGTTTTTCTTTTTGCAGCATTTTTCTTCCGCACCCTCATTTTCGTTTTCGTTTTTGTTTTCCAGTTGTGTGTCCCCAACGCGCAACTTGCTTTGTCGTTCCGTTTCTGCCATCGTGGATCCAGCCTAAAAATACACACACTTCCTTGTCATGGTGAAAAAACAAAAACGCAGTCATGGCTGAAAGGCGTGCATTTGAGGTGGCTGAGGTAAAACGCTAACTTCAGGAGCGCAGGTTGGCCCAGCCTTCTATCGTACCAACACTTTGGCGAAGGTAGCTAAGCGCTCTTCTTCTTTTTTCTTTTCGTTATCCACCTCCGGTGCTGTTCTGTGCGCTGAAAACAGCTTGCGCGTTTTCTCCACGTACAAACACTTGTCAAAAAGCTTGTTCGTGCACACCAGTTTTCTGTTCTTCGGCTCTTACAGGCCATCGACACGTGGTCTCGCTCTTGCTGCCCGCGCTGTTTGTCTGACCTTGCACACAGAAAAGAAGACTTTAGGCGTCATGGTAATGCGCTGCTTGAAGCTTCACCGCACCTCATCAAAAACAAAAAAAAACAGCAATACATAAATAGACAACGCACTGAGGATAAAAGGTAAAGCGGAACTGAGGTGATGACAGTGATGACAAAAACAGTATTGTCACCGCACTGTTGCGGCACGGCTGGCTATGAAATTTACACTGCCGGTGAGAGCCATTAATCCAACGGGTGGCGAGGCATATTTTCTGCAAAGGTATGTCGGCTTCGTTGAAGGCCCTTCGTTGTCTTTCCCTCTGTCTCACTTATTCCACTCCACCTCTCCGTATCATGTATGTATCTTCTCTTCGCGTGTGAAACAACCAAAATACTGTCGCTGACGAGCACATTAAGCGTGCGCTTACCTTGCCGTCATTTGAGTTTATTATCCAGCGGCATTCCTTCATTCGCTGCAGTAGCAAGCCATAGAAACAACTGCTTCATCATCTCATCACATCGCATCGAAGAGGCTAAGAAGACTTCGACAATATCCTCCGCTTTGAACTCAAGCACTGTGACTGGGACGTTATTTTTCTACACTTCACTATTTTTCACTGACTCTTCTTGTGCACTGGAAAAAAAAAAAGGTTCTCACATCGTTTGAGCAACGAAGAAAAGCTACACCACCCAAAAGAGCACAGAACACATATTTTTATCCTGTGTAGATCCGTAAAGCTTGCCAACACAGACCACACCGGGAACACCGGGAATAGATCATTGCCGCTGTCTTTCACCTCCCACAATGCCCGAGGTTTTAGAATTCTTTATTCCCGCGCGTCCCACTGACCTTGACGATGAGTCGAAGCGCAGGGAAAACCAGTACTTTGTCGAAATGACTTGTGACTTTGAGGTGCCTAAACAGCAGCAGCTCGATGACCTCACACGGCTGTTCGACTCGCTTTACCGCGAGAAGTCGCCCACTGCGCTGTTTACGCGCCCTGAACTCTTTTACCCACTCTATTCCTACGCGAAGGCCGTACAGTCGGAGCGTTCGGTTGACGTCATTGCTGCTGCGCGTCACAAGGTGTGCCACGAAGTTGGCGAACGAATGAAGAGGCTGCTTCAGGTCACCGTTGCCTTCTTACGCAAACGCGGTGCGAGCACTTCTGAGTCAAACCCAGCATTAGAGATTTGCCTTCGGTCCACGCTGAAGATGTACCTTTTCGTTCTGTGCTGTGTGCTTTCTTCGACAGCTCCGTCTTCAGATGAGGACGAAGGCAGTGTTGCATCATCTCAACCGCGTTCTCGCCGACGTAAGAGACGCGACATCGACACCGGCTTCGGAGGCGACGGCAGTGGCGTCGATTTGGATGGACGTGAGCTTGCGCTGACATGCTTTGTGGAAGCCTGCTCAGCCGAACTCCTGAGTTTGTGGCCCGACGATGTGTTCGAAGAGACGACGCTGAACTTGCTCTTCAAGACCACATTGCACATGATCACGCAAAAGGCCAACATCAACAGCGACGCACAGTCTATTTCAGGTATGCTCGCAGTTCTTCTGTCGCGTGTCATGACGATGGTTCTCAAACGAAACAGCACGCTGGATGCTTCAGATTTGGTGGCGCCACTGGTGGAGCTCTCACTCAAGTCGGAAAACGCTGCTCTTTTTCTGTCGCGCTTGGTGTCCGATATTGAGCAGGACGAAGCGTCGTCGGAATTCGCGGATCGCTTGCTTGGCGCACTGTTTGACGGGATGGCCACTGCCGCGCTTTGTGAGGCAACGGATGATCCCCAAGCTGCGAAAAATATCGCCCTGTTTTTCAACGAGGTCGCACGAAAAAGCGTGAGTGTGACGGTGAAAATGGCTGACACTGTTCTCTCGACACTGAACAGCGAAAGTTACGACGTTCGCAAGTCAGTTGTCACGTGCATGGCGGAAATGATCTCGCAGCGATACACTGGTCTTGCCCGCAGCCCAAGTGAGGATGCGACACGCAACGCTTATCTCAACGAGCTGCTCTTTCGCATCATGGATACAAACCCCTTTGTTCGGAACCACACGCTGCACGTATGGGAGCGACTCGTCGAAGCACGCGCTGTTCCGAAACGCTACCACCTTGCGCTTCTTGAGGCGACGGTCGGCCGGCTTGAGGACCGCAACTACTTGGTGAGAGACTCCGCTATGGCAGTAATCGGCTGCATTCTCACCAAAAATTGGTTCGGCAGTGTTTTGGACGAACGTCTGCTGTCTGAAAAGTTGCGCGAAGCGCTTGAGGAGTCACGGGAGTCTTTTGAAAACAAAGAGGAACTGTTAGAACAAGAACTCGAAAAATACCGTCACCGCTTTCGCCCAGTTGCGGAGACTGCCGCCGCGGCGGAGAACGATGACAGTGCGGAAGTGGAAGCAGGACCGGGTGAAGGCAATATGGAGTCGTCCGAGACGACAGCCGAAGTCACACTCGCCACCGCCGACGCTGCGGAGACATCCCTTAACGACTCGCAGGCTGCTAGTCTCAACAAGATTCTTTTCTACGAGAATGCCATTGCCTTCACGGCACTGCTCCAGAAATCGCTGCACTATGCGTCCGTGTTGCTCGACAGCAAAACAGAACGCGATGTTGTGGAGGCTATCAAGCTCATTGTCGCCTGTTCCGACTACCGTGTCGAGGGCGCGGAAAGAGCCTTTCGGAAGGTGCTCGTGATGGTGTTCGAAGGGGAGCCAAAGATCCAGCTAGCCGTTCGCGACGCCTTTGCTGAGGTTGTATTTGTGAGCATCGGCCGCCTCGCTGGTTCTGCCACCACGCGCCTGGTGGCAAGCGCGCAGAAACTTATAAACGTCCTGAGGGACGCCACGGAAGGCGAGGCAAGCGCGGTCGAACGCATTTTTGGTCTGTTTAAGCTGAACCCGGCCTACGGACGGTTTCTTTCCAGTCAGTTCATCGAGACCATTTGGGGTATCGCTGAGGGCTCCATCGACCAAGAGGCAACCATGGAAGATCGGCGTGCGGCCATGCGCATTTACAGTCTCCTCGGCAAAACCTGCTGGAAGGATCTCCGTGTGCGACACGACAGCATTCTGTCGTACCTGGACGCAAACAGTGGCAAAGACAACATCATTTTGTCCTACGTGTTCAATGCACTGCAGAACGAATCACTCGATCCGCAGTTTCACCCCATTCCCGCCGAGGTCGACCCATCGGCACATCCTGTTCTTCACCACCTCGTGGTGCACCTCTGCCGGCCTACCACAGCAATTGCGTCGTGGATGTGCATGGCCCGGGCCGCCGTGAACGCCATTCATCACCTCTGCGCCGTACCTGCCGTGCTGTTCAATTACCTGATTGAATGCCTCGCGGCACGCTGTGAAGCGGCTGCGCAGAATGAACCACCAAAGGATGGCGACGAACACGTCAAGGCGCAACTGTTCTTTGTCGTTGGCGTGACGGCGTTGAAGCAACTCGTCGCGATCGAAAACACAGAGCGGATGCAGCTCAAGTCCCTTGAGGACACCGGCAAGAACCCCACCTCCCGACCTGCCGGCGCCGCCTCCGGTGCCGGCAAGGACAGCATGGGTAAGGAGCTGGGCCTGGGGTCGCATGACTTCCAGCGCCACACAATTCAGGAGCTTGCTGCGAGGCGGAAGGCTGCGATTGTGTCTGAGGGCTCTGTGTGGCATCGCTTCGCACCAGACGTTGTCGCTGCGTGCCAGCGAAAGGCCGCGTTCTACGTGCACAACCCAATGGAGCGAGTCTGCGCGGTGATGGCTTTGTGCCAGCTCATGCTTGTCAGTGAGAGCTTCTGCACTGCGAACCTGAGCCTGTTGTTCACGATCGTTAGTGACAAGGCGGAGTCCTGGGTGACGAAGACAAATGTGGTTATGGCTCTTGGTGATTTGGCCTGTGTGCACCCGAATTTGCTCGGACCGTACCTTGCCGTTCCCACCGCTGGCTTCTTCAAGCTCCTCGTCGACGACGACCTGCGCGTGCGTGCAGTGACCATCCAAGTGTGCTCCCACCTTGTGCTGGGAGAGATGCTCCGCATCCGCGACCACCTCTACACGATCGTGAAGCTCGTCGCCGATCCCGATGAGACAATCGCCAAGAACGCCGTGACCTTCGTACAGAACCTGGCCATGAAGGAAAAGGAAAAGACAGGCAACCTGATCCCCCCGCTCGTCACCCAGCTGAGTGGCCTCATGCCTCGCGACAAGTTCCAGCTCGCCATGCGCACGCTGCTGGAGCGCGTGGAGGGTGACAAGCCAGTTGAATCCCTCATTGAGAGACTGTGCCAGCGCTTTGAGACCTTTTCGGAGCGCAGCAAGCGGAAGCGTGTGCTGGCGCAGAACATCGCCTTCTGCCTCAGCGAGCTCAGCTACACGACAGAGCGTGCGGTGAAGCGCCTGCTCTCGGAGTCGTGCTATCAGCAGTACAAGCACTGGCTTCGCGATGAGACGGTGCTGGAAAGTTTCAGAGCGATCGCCACCAAGGCGAAAAAGACGAACCGTGGCGCCGGGGCGGCCACCGGCGAGCGTCGCGATCGCTCAGTCATTGATGAGTGGGAGGCACGCATGCAGGCGGACTCCTGCTCCGCTGCGGACGAGGAGCTACACGAAGAGGACACCGGAGCAGCTCGCGGCAGCGGCCACAGTCGGCCGGATGCTGACGAGGAAGACGAAGCAGACGAATAGACTCAGCCCGGAGTGTGGTGGCATGCTCGCTCGTTCGAGTGAGAAATACCGATGAAGAGAGGTTAGCCAGCGCGCGCAGTCGCCGCCCTCACGACCTGTTTTTCTGCCGTCTATTCGCTACACACCCTTCTTTACTTTTTTTTCTCCGATTGCTTTGCGTTTCAACGTGCCTACGAACCACAATACTGACCAATAGATACCTTGGCGCTCGTGGTTTTTTTTACATTGCTTTCTTTTCCTTCCAGAAGACAGAGAAGAGGCCAGACCGCGCTAGCAACAGCTTACCGCATTTCAACCTCTCTCTTTGCCCCTCTTTTTGTTTTTCCATTACCTTGGTGTCGAACAGTGAACGACCTTGGCGCACTTTTTAGATGATTCTGCGCACCACTTCTAGACGACGCTCAAAACACATGGATAATCGACATGTACTCATCCCCGCAGCCTGCCAAGGAGGGGTCTCACCGGCGTCTGTGCAGCCTCAATACACGTACACACAAGTAAGACGGGGAGACTTCCCGGCCATCGTGCCTGCTTAAGGGTTTACTGATTCTCTTCCCACCCCCGCTTTCTCCGTCGAAGAAGAGCGGAGGGCAGAGGGACAGAGAGGGTGGGCTCTCCGATCTGTGTGTGCACGCGTTCACTCCGGCTCTTTTGTTTCGTGGACTTGCGCGTCACACCCTACGCCTCCGTACCCCAATGCACGCACTCTTTCGCGTTCCACCCCCTCCCCTTTCCCAACAACGTCTTGTGTGTATCTCTTCGTAGTCACGCGGCGCAGCCACCACTCCCACAGCTCTTACTTGTACACGCTGAGCCACCCCTGGCGATCATCGCGTGGCTTCAACCACTACCGTTCTCTCTTTTTACCGTTCTCGGCCAGTAGACATCACAAGACCCTTCGAGACACACACACGCACGTGCTCACCTCGACGTCACACACAAAATCCCCAAAGTCGTCTCCCTGAAACATCAAACCATGGCCTCGTCGTCAACCCCGGCGCCGACCCCCGCTCGCCCAGGCAAGATGTCCGCCGCTGATTTTGACTTCTCTGAACTCCTCGGCACTGGCGCCTTTAGCAAGGTCGTCGTGGGCCTGTACCGCCCGACCAACACGCACTACGCAGTGAAGCTCATCTCCAAAATGTCTATCCTCAACGCTCCAACCGAGGAGGAGAGAACGCGCATGGCCGAGGTGGCGCGCCGTGAGTCCCGCATGCTGCTGGTGTGCGACCACCCGAACATTGTCCGCTTCTTTGCCTCCATGCAGACGCCAGACAACCTCGTTTACGTGACCGAACTGTGCGGTGGGGGTGAGCTACTGTCACACATCACTCGCCTCGGCCGTATCCCGCTCGAAGCCGCGCGCTTCGCCATCGCCGAGCTCTTCTCCGCTATCTTTTACCTCCACAGCGGATCCAAAAAGAGTCCGCCCGGACCGAACCAAGGGGAGCGGAAGCCGGTCACCATTATCCACCGAGACATCAAGCCCGAGAATGTCATGCTGAGCGCGGACATGCACGTCAAGCTCATTGACTTCGGCACCGCCGTGATGACCGAGTCTGTCAACGACCGCACTGCCGGTGAGGAGGGCGGCAACAAGGGGCGCGCCCAGACGTTCTGCGGCACAACGTACTATATGTCACCTGAGCTCCTTGGGGACAACTACACCTGCTGCGCCTCCGATTACTGGGGCTGCGGGTGCGTGCTGTATCACATGCTCACCGGCGAGCGACCCTTCGACGCCTCCACGCAGTATTTGCTCATCAAGACCATTCTCGAGCAAGAGCCAGACCTGAGTCTCATCGAGGATCCTCTTGCCCGTGATCTGGTCGAGAAGCTGCTCGTCAAGTCGCCTGATCGCCGTCCACGTGAGGAGGAGGTACGCAAGCATCCGTTCTTTGCTCCCGTCAATTTTGCCAACCTGTCTGACGTTAATACGGCCCCTCTGTGGAGCCGCGAGGCCCCGTGGAAGGATGCCTCCAGCGTGAGCGCGTGCAAGCACTGCAAGCGATCGTTTGGGGCACGGCGCCCCAAGACGTTCTGTCGCCGGTGCGGGGATGTCACGTGCGCGGACTGCGTCGAGCAGACACGCACCTTGCCCAGTTCCAATCTCCCAGATCCCCAACCGGTGTGCGCGTCGTGCGCGGACGCCATCGGTACTCAGTAGGGGTGGGGGTAACCATGCTAACCAACGACACCGCATGAACCACGCACGCGCGTGCACTTGCCCTCACACTGTACGACTTTATTCTCAATCATGTTGATTTCCTTTTTTTTTGCCCTTTTGCCCCTCTGACTGTGTCTCGTTGTCTCTCCCCGCGCGCTGGGTTGCGTGCCGGGTACTGTTGTCCGTGTGCGTTTGGCTTGGGACGCTGTTGAGCACTCCTTTCCACATCACTTTTTATTTTGCTTGCCGCTCGCTGGCGCTGCCCGCCCGCCCGGTTGCGAACGGGGTCGCGTAATCGTCGGGCCCCGCGAGGTGCGCCTCCAAAAAATGGGACAGCCAATCCACGCATGACGTCAGAGCGAGCGGATCACCGGCCTCGCTGTGACACTTGCCGTCCCCGTGCCTCATTGATTTATTCCTCAAACGGGGACTGTGTCTTTGCGTGTCAAGCAGAGGGTGAGACGGGGGAGGCACGTCGTCGTGCACCGCGTCGGCACCATTCTCACACGCCTGCCTCAGTCTCTTCTGGCACCCAACGGTGCAGGTACCGGACGCGTACTCTTTCTTTTTTTCTGCACGTACTCTCCTCACGCCACTCTCTCTCTCTCTCCTTCGTCTCTTTCTTTTTTCTTTTTTCTTTTTTCTTTTTTCTTTTCAACCTGCCCTCATTCCGTGCGAAGCCCTGGGTTTTGCGTACCTTTCTCTCGCACACTACTTGCCTGGTCTCATGTCGGAAGAGAAGGAAAAACAGGACAAGCTGTTGGCGAAGCTGCAGTGGCTGACCGAGCGCAGCCGCCTTGACTTCAAAGGCAACCCATCCCCGTTCGAGGTGAAGAAAACACAGCAGTCCGTTGAGCGTGCACGGGAGCATCGCGCACGACTCCAAGCGAGCGATATCGACTTTCTGCCTTTCCACCACACCAAGGTTCCCTTGGCGCTTGATGCGACGCGAACAACGTACCTCCGTGACCTTCCCCATGACCAGTTTGATGAGGCGCGCGCTAGGCAGGCGGCAGCGGCCGCGTCCAGTACGTACGGCCCGCAGCGTCAGCGCGTTGACCCGGAGACGGGACTCACAGAGGTTCAACTTGCTCTATGCTGGGGCCCGCCGAACCTGCGCCGGCAGGTTGGCGCGGGCGCAATGGATGACCACGCGGCAGCAGGCTGCGTGTGCGCGTGCCACACTGATGCGCGCGGGTCGAGGGTGGGCCGGACTGCACTCACGTCTTCGTCCAGCGCACCACAGGGGCGCGTAGGTGGTGCGTACGCGCGACTGGACCCGGTCACCCTTGGTACCTTGCCCGTCAAGGAGCGCTCACAGGCCTACCGCGAGGAGATGCTCAACTACCCCAAATTCACGCAGCGGAGTGTGGCGGGCCACAGCGAGCGGTGGGCGAGTGGAAGCCAGCTGGCCGCGCCGATCGTGTCACCACCGAGTCGACGCCGAGCGGCACGGCCCTTGTACCGCGTGCAGAACGATGGCACGCGCCTCACTGTCGAGCGTGTACCCGTCCACAGCGGTGTCACGGTGCACACACGCAACCCTATTCGTCTGCGTGCGCAGGCTCAGTAGACGCTTGGACGTCTCTAAAGGACGAAGACCTGCCGTGCGTGGGTGTGCCCCTGCGAAGGGAACGAATTAGATTTTCGGCGTGTAGACAGATAGATTTCCTTTTTTTTCTTCTTTGCCATACCCACACACACACACACAGATATAATCAGTGGCACTTCAGTGGTGACACAATTGCTTTCGTTTTTTTTTTTTCCTGTTATACCACCTGTGCTTTCCAGATTTTTTTTTCTGTGTGCTTCCCCCAAGGTGTGACTGGCAGATAGATTCTCGTGATTCTTTTGGTCGTGTGCGGCCACCCCCACCACCGACACGGAGGCATCGAATCGACAAGGCCGCCACGACAGAACCACCGACGCCGTGAGCCCGTCGACCCGACCCACTCTCATTCACATCGGCGAAGTCCCCTGCGTATCTTCTTCCTTCAACTGAATGTGCATGCGTGTGCGCGTGAGCGTGTTCATACCGCACTACCTTCTCTCTCTGCCTCTGTCGCCGTTCACGCCTTCACCTCTCACCATCCCCCCTTTTTGCCTGCCGCGCAATCACCCCCTCTCCCCTCCTCTTCTCCGCCTGTTCCCTGCTGTTGTTTCCTTCTTGTTCTTTTTGTTTTCTTTTTCTTCCCCCCGCCGTGTCATGAGGCTCGTCCGTCGCGCTGACGCCTCCTTCCCACCAGTGCGTGTCGCCACAGCGGAGAATGCCGCACTCGCCCGATGCGGCCATGGCGCCTGATCATGTTGCTCACCAGCTGGGTGGCCGCGTCATGGCGCTTCTCATCCCCGTCACGCTGGTGATGGGCGTGGTGGTGTGGAGCACGGCGAATCTGTCGCCCATCTACGTGGATGCGGCAGACAGCTACGTCGTCGTGACGCCCGGCAACGAAGAAGACATTTACGACAATCTGCTCAGCTCAGTCCTCAACGCCGTCGCACTCGTGGTGATGGTGCTTGTGACGACGCTGTGTATCTTACTGTTGTACTACTGCCGGTGCACGGGCGTGCTGTATGGCTGGCTCATGTTCTCCTCGCTGTCTATTTTTCTCGTCATGGCGTGGGTGTGGCTGGACCTTGTGCTCACACGGTTCCAGGTGCCGTACACCTCGCTTAGCATGGCGGTGGTGCTGTGGAACATGGCCGTCGCGGGTACCGCGGCAATCTTTTTTCACGCCCACCCAGTGTTAACACAAAGCAGCCTTCTCTTTGCATCGGTGCTTGTGGCGTGGTCGCTGACGGCGTTGCCGGCCTGGACCGCGTGGTCGATACTGCTGGCGATCGCTGGGTACGATGTCGTCGCGGTGCTTTGCCCTGGTGGGCCACTGCGTGTCCTTATCACGTTGGCGCAGGCGCGTGGCGAGCCGATTCCGGGGTTTGTCTACGACACAGACCACCGTGTCGATGCTCCACAACCTCAGAGGAATCGGCCTCCGGAACGCACTGCCGTTACCACCGAACCGCAGTCGACCCCGACCCCGACCCCGACCACCGTGGCTCTCTCCGGCGCGAACGGCACAGCGGTGAGTTTCTCCGATGCGGGCACACAACTCGCACGCGAGGAGAGACGGGCAGCCGAGTCTGATCTCGACGAGGACCTGCCGAGCTCGTGGGGACCGGTGGCTGCCGTCTTGAACCCTCCGTCACTGCCCCCGCTGCCTGCGCCACCGCCGTCCTCGCGTCCAGAGGCGCCGGCACCGGCCTCGCGCACGGCAGCCTCACGTGTCGCCACCTTTGACGAGCTCTCTCCCACGCAGCAGATGCTCTTGCTGTCCAAGGCCCCGTTCAAGCTGGGTCTGGGCGACTTCATCTTCTACAGCATGTTGGTGGGCGAGGCCTCGCTCGCTGGGAGTCTCATCGCCTGGACGGCGCCGTTCCTCGTCGTGCTGTGCGGCATGGTGATCACTTTGGTATCGTTACTGCTGCGCCGCGGCCGCGGTGCGCTGCCTGCGCTGCCTGTGTCGATCTTTGCTGCGACCTTGACTTTCCTGCTGTGCCGAGTGAGTGTCTCGGCACTGGTGGAGGGCGCGGCCTCGCTTAACTTGGTCTTGTGACGTGAACGCACACACACGTGGCTACGCTGAGCGTTCGCAACGTCGCCGTCCGCACCTGTGGCTTTGCCCTCTCTTCTCGTGTGTGGATCTGTGCATGCGTGTGTACGTGTGCTCTTCCCACTTCTTTTTGTTTTTCCTTCTGTCCCCCGGTGGTTTGCTCATCACCTCTTGTTTCTTCACTCGCCCATGTTCTTTTCTTCCTAGGCGTGCTCACCTTTGCTGCCATCTCAGGAAACGAGTCAGACAGCAAAGCCAACAACACCGCTTCCCGCCCTCTGTTCGAACCGCAGAAGGCTCACTACCTTCGGCGTGGCGTGTCTCTCCCCACCGCTTTTCCCCTTGCCCTCGCTGGGTTTGAGCACAGTACGCGGGCTGGCACCCTGTGCTGGCTCAAGCGACCCTCTTCCCGACCACGTGACGCTGTCCTCTTCACCTTGCCATGCACTGCGACCTTGCTCGTCCTCCCAATGGCTCACTCATTCACCCCCTTTGTCTCTTTTTCTCTCTCCCTCAGCTCTACCTTGCCCTGTGAACGCGGCTGAACCGAAGCCTGACGGTACGCGAGGGAGGAGGGATCATCACTGCACCCTCAGCGAGGTAGTGGAGGCACCCTTGACACACAACAGTGGCAGACAAGCCGGGATAAGTACAGCGACACAGCGGCGAAAGAGTGAGAGACAGTATCCATGTCTGGAGTCGGCGTCTCGGAGGTGGGCAAGGGAGTGGCACGAGCCATTACGCGGCGCGGTGCCGCCAGTGCTTGTCGACCGATGCTGTCGGAGAAGCGCCGCGAGGCGCTAGAGAACATGTACACGCTCGTGGGCTCGCACAGCGCGGTGAAGCTGTGTCGGTGGCAGAAGTCGATGATGCGTGGCCGCGGGGGCTGCTACAAGTGGACAATGTACGGGATCCGCTCGCACCAGTGCATGGAGGCGACACCAAGCCTGGCCTGCGCGAACAACTGCGTCTTCTGCTGGCGACACAACACCAATCCCACCGCGAGTGAGTGGCGCTGGCAGGTCGATGAACCGAGTACGATCGTGGAGGGGATGCTCGCCGCACAGCGGGCACTAGTGCATGAAGTGCGGGGCATCCCCGGCGTCACCGCGCAGGGTCTCGAGGAGGCGATGAACCCGCGCCACTGTGCCCTTTCGCTGGTTGGAGAGCCGATCTTGTACCCGTACGTGAACGAGTTCGTCGGCCTGCTGCACCAGCGCGGCGTGTCAACCTTCCTGGTCAACAACGGCCAGTTCCCCGACGCGATTGAGCGCCTGTCTCCGGTGACGCAGCTCTACCTCAGCGTGGATGCCCCCAACAAGGCCACCATGAAGGTTCTCGATCGCCCTATTCTGCCGGACTACTGGGAGCGCTTCAACCGCAGTGTTGACATTATGCGCACAAAGAAGGCGCGCACGGTGTTTCGCCTGACGATGATCGACGGCTTCAACATGTCTGAGGAGAACCTCGCCGAGTACAAGGAGCTCTTCGACCGCGGCCAGCCTGACTTCGTCGAAATCAAGCGCCTCACACCGGCCTTCTCAGGCAATCACAACACGATCCTGCGCATTCACAACGTACCTTCCTGGCAAGGGCTGCGTGACTACGCACGGAGGCTCTGCGAGGTGATCCTTGACGGGAAGACGTACGTCATTGCGAGTGTGCATGAACACTCCGGTTGTCTCCTCCTTGCGCACCGCCGCTTCGTCGTGAACGGTGTTGTGCACACATGGATTGACTTTGACAAGTTCAACGAGCTCGTCGCTGACCCGGCTCGGGCGGCGGAAATGGTGGCGGAGGACTATTTGCTGCCGACCCCGGCTTGGGCCCTCGCGGACTCGCCCATGGAGGGCTTCGACCCCTCACAGCAGCGTCACGTGACGAACCGGAAGAAGCGACACTTGGCCAGGTGTGAAGCGTCTGAAGTCGACGGCACGGCGAGTCGCCCCGATCCCGCTGTCCCGCCCGCAGAGACCACTGATGGGCTTGACACAAAGGCGTAGAGAAGGAGAGAGCGTCTTCCGGAAGGAAAAAAAAGTGGACGCTGGCCACATCGTGGAGGCGTGCCTTCCACACCACTGCGTGCAGCTGGTGCGTTTGTGCATGCTGCCGCAAGCCAGGCACCTGTTTCTTTTTTTTTTCTTCTCCTCTTGTTCCTCACATTTATCTTTTTTGCTGTGCTGTTGATCGCGCTCGCTCGGTGTGAACTCCTGTTTTTTTTTTGTTTCTCTTTCTCTTCCTTCCTCACAGTATGCACCAGTAGCGGCTGCCGTAACGCACCGCGCACGTCAACCACTGGGACGATCTGTGCAGCAGTGCACCTTGACAACGATGATGATGTGGCCGTCGACGTGGCCACGGACGATGGGCGTGTGCGATGGGTACACAAGACACGGTCCCGTCTTCGGCCTCGCCTTGGCAGCTGCTCGCGAGCACATCGCCCACCCTGTGCGTTGACGTGTCAATGAGCTCAGCCATTGCTTCGATTGACGGCGATTTGTGTGTGCGTCGCCTCACGACCGGCAGCGCGCACAGGTGTTTCCTTCACCTCCTCCTCCTTGTTGCCTCCCTCACGCGCCTCCTCCATCTTTTTTTTTTGTGTTCTCCTCCCTTTTTTTTTCCCTGAACGCACCTCGTACCTCTCTCTCTCTCTCCGTCTAGCTCTTCCACAACTCTCTCACACAAGCTTATTCGCAACTCTCTCTCTTTCCTTCTTCAACCCTATCATCATCATGCCCCCGAAGCACGAGCGCCACAGCAGCCACGACAGCGACGTCCCTCCCCGTGACAAGGCTGAGCGCGAGGCTCGCGCCCTTGAGGAGGGCCACCACGAGCGTGCGGGCAACAAGGGCCGCACCGACACGCCCAGCCACCAGGGCAAGCCCAAGTCTGTCCGGTAAATCCTGGACACACCGACACACAGACGCGCGCCTGCTTTGCCTCGTTATCAGCAGCGCACGAACAAAGAAAAGAAAAACATACAAACAAAAACAATCAACACACGCGCGCGAGAGTGCAGAAAAAAACAAACAAGCAAGTATTCTCTCACAAGGCGCGTTGGCTTTACCGAACTCCTCTTAACAAAATCCTTTTACGGCTCCACGCTGTTTCAGCCGTGTAGAGAGAGCGGACGTGTGGTGACAGTGTGTGATCATGGGGAACTCCCGCTTTAACTGAGCTGCTCTGCCCCATTTTTTTTCTTTGTTGTTCCTTGTGGCTTATGCCCTCCTCTACTGCTGCCTTGTGCACGGGTGGCATCGCACACCAAGGAACACAGAGGGGAGGAAAAACAAAGAAGGAAAAAGGTGCGTAGCACTCGGTTAGGGAAAGTGCCGTAACGGCCCCGTCCACACACATATACACACGTACACGGATTGCTCTCCTCAAACAAAGGTGAACGCGAAAAAAGAAAAAAAAAAGAGGACAACATACCAACCTCAACCTGCGCGTGCAGTGAGGAAAAACAAAAACAAAAAAAATGCTGTCAAGGAAATACGCAAATGGAGTATCTGCGCAAAAACAAAAAAAAGGAAAAAACGGACAAGCTGGAAGACACTAGTACGCATCATCACGCTCACCGCCAACAGAGGGCGGCGTGGAGGTGTGTCTCGATCCTTGCGTGTAGCGCTGCTCTCCCTTCCCCCCCTACACGAAGCAGCCAGAGGAGATGGTGGCCGATAGCGACACGTGGTGCCGGTAGCGCGCGTAAGGAGGGGAGAGTGAGAAGTGAAGGATACTGACGGGGCATCAGGCGTCACTGCTCCCGTGGCATCCAGCCTTGGCACTTTCCCTTTCCTTCAACAAGCTACACACACCCACACATACCCAGAGTCTGAAACCTCTCACTTAATTCTTCCTGCCCCCCTCCCCCCTCACCGCCCTTTCATCTGTTTTTCATTTTTCTCCTGGACCTTGCACGGCGAGTCTGTGTGTTGTGGTGCTTGTACGAAGCCAGCATTGTCACGCCAACAAAGGCAAACTACCGGCATAATCACAGCAACCATAATACACTCACAGTGAGCTAGTTGCCGACGTGCATAGATGGTCTAACATAGAAATACCCAACCAACTCTAACCCACCCACACACATCTACACAAACAGGTGCTATTGCTCGGCCCTCCGCCACACCACTACCGTGCCACGTCACTGTTCGTGTACGCCTCGACGTGAACGATGGCGACGCGACCGACCACCTTGGATGCCTCATCGGAGATTCTCAACGAGCTTCGCGCGCTCGTTGCCAGCGGCGGCTCCATGGGCCCGCTCGACGAGCGCCGTCTGCGTCTCGTGACAGATGCCATGCGCGAGACTTATGAATACCGCGAAACCATTCTCTCCAATCCTTTTGCCGACCCACAGCAGCCGTACTACGCCAGCTCACTCGAGTACTACCGCGCCAAGTACCTGCGTGACAAGCGCTGCTTCCTCACGTACTTGCTGTGGCGTCTGGGCCAGGCCACCGACGCGTGGTGGTCGGCGACAGACAACACGCTGCAACCCGTGCTCTCTGCCGCAGAAGCGGAGTACCTCTCTGAATACAACAACGTCATGGTCGAGTACATGACCTCGTTCGCCATCGACGTGGATCTGCGAGCCTTTACCTGGCGGCCACCTACACTCCAACAGCTGGAAGTGCGAGGCTTGGTGAATCACGTGTTCGTGTCTCCGTTGACAGGGGCGACCATCGCCCTGTACCCCGGCAAACAAGTGCTCCTCGCCTTTGAGGAGGCCGAGTCGCTGCTTCAGCAGAAAGTAGTGGAACTGGTCATTTGAGTCGTCGCTGTCATTGTCCGGTGAGTCACTTCCCACCAAAGCAAACAAACAAACGTTTCAGATAGAGGGAGACGAGAGAGGGAAGACAAAGAGAAGGCTCAAAGCCCACCCAACCACACGGCGGCGAGGCGAGTGACGACGCGCACAGACCGGTGAGTCACGCGAGAGGCAGACGTCGACAACAAGTCCAACAACGACATACAGCTCCCTCTTTTTTTTCTTGTCATCTACACACCACGGTGTGACTGCACCTATCTTATTCTTTCTTTTTCCTCACTGAAGAAACAGAAGTCTTGCGTGCCACTGACGGCGCCATCTCCAGTCTTCTTCCCTGGTACATACAGATGATTGAAAGAGTACTCAACCCCTCTTCCTCAACTGCAGCGTGCGGCGACACCTGCACGACACACACACTTTTGCTCCGTACGTCTTGTCTTTGATTCCCTTTTCTCTTCTTTTCTCTTCTTTTTCTTATTTACCCCACCTAGCGCTGTCGCTGCCGCCGCGACTGAGCGCTTGCTTGTGATATTTGCCAAAGAGGGTTACTTGTCACTCGCTGCTGTTGGCGCTTCGCGGTTGTCTGCGCAGCTTTCCCAACTGGTGCCAGGCGCTCCTCTGTTGCCCACGTTACGTACCGCCGAGAAGGCGACATTACCAAAACACAGGGAGACTAATCCCGCTGTGTGTGTGTGTGTGTGCCTGATCGGTGAGTTCTCCACAGGTACGCACGTGCACGCACCATGACTCGTCCGCCGTCCGCTGTAGTGGAGAAGCGCTTCCAGGTGGAGCGTGAACGCCAAGCAAGCTTCTTTGCCTTACTGCAGATGATCAATATACAGTGTGCCGTGGCGTTCCCGCTTACGCTGGGACTGAGCACTCTTGAGCAGAGGCTGACAATGAATTGCCTGGACGAAATCTCTGGCCGCTACGCTGACTTTTCGTTTCTTCTCACCTTTTCTATCTGCTACGTCCTGCGCAATCGGGCAGCGACGAACATCTTCAGGCGCTATCGCCTGCCCGTGTACTTGAGTCTTGTTGGGTATGACTGCGGCCTGCGGAGCGGGTCACCGTGCCCAGCGACGACGTTCTGGAACACCGTGCCCCATCTGGACTCGAACCTTGGGGAGATGGCGCGACTTGTACTGAAGCCGGACGTGTTCTACGAGGTCCCGTCGAGCACGCCTCTGATGTCACCCAGTGCGTCCGCGTCGTCAGACGGGCGTCAGCGGCGCATGTCGTACACCACGTGGATGGGCAGCTCTGTGGTCTTCGTCGCCAAGTCGTTCTTCTTGCCGCGCCTGCTCGCGGAGATCTTTAAAGGCTCTTGCTTTCGCCGCCGCCTGGACGAGCAGACGGAGCAGACGGCTATCGTCGTCAACAACCGCTTCCTCCGCTGGCGCATCTTTGACCTGCGGCACACAACGACCGATGAGATGGTCAATGACAGGGTGGAAATACCGCTTTTGCCGAAGCTCGAGGTGTCCCGCTCGCTCCGTTGGGCGTATCGCTGCCGGCGTGTGGTGCTCGACAACAGCTCGCTTCCCGCGCGTGTTTGGTACAGCACCCATTTCTTTCTCATGCGTCAGTTAGGGCTGGATCAGGCCACGTAGGTGGCGCTCGCGAACCATCGTTGACGTCAACGTCATGCCACCCGCTGGCTCACAGTTTTTTTTTTCTTTCCTTCCCTGTATTGGCAGGACCAGCCGGAGAAAGAAAAAAAGGAGAGAGGACGGCACAAAATGCGTCATTTGCCGTCTCTGCTCGTGCCAAGTGTGTGGGAGTACTACCGGAAGCAGCCGACGGGCCCGCACCGCCCTGGCTCATTGTTTTCGGTGTGGCTCTTTCCATGGCGCACCACTACTGGTGTGCGTGCGTGTTGCCGCGGCACTCAACGTGCTGAGCACCCCTCCCCCCCGTTTCCTCTGCACTCGACGAACACCGGCGTGCTGTGATGCACGCCTTGTTGCACTGACACTACCGCCCCTCGTGTCTCTCACCCCATGACCTCGCTTCCTCTCCACTCCGTCTCGTTCGTGTACCTTTCCCTTGCTCCATTTACACTTCACGTCACGACAAAGAGAGAAAGATCGTAAGAGAGAGAGAGAGAGAGAGAGACCATAGACACTGTTTTTTTTTTTCCCCGCCCTCCTCTTCTCCCACCGCACCACTCATAGACGAGCCACCCACCCAACACAGCCACATACCACTGTTCAACATCCAATAGAATCCCGTCGCCGCCCCACGAATCATAGCGACCCTTCGCCGCCCCTCCTTGCTGCGTAGTTACCTGAAGAAAGAAGTCTGCCGAGCAGCCTTCTCCGCCCCCTCCTTTCACACCCGCTCATGTCGTTACGTCGTGTCGGCGGCGGCCACAGCGGCGCGTCTGGCGCATGTGGTGGCCGTGCTGTGTGTGCGACTGGCGCGCAGACGCACGCGTCCTCAGCGCTGCACTGCACTGTGCGAACGCACACGAACGGTTTTTGCTTGTTCTTTAAGAAGCTGCAACAGTCCAAGCACGCATTGCCAGCAAAAAACTTGCAGCAAGGGCAAGTGGCAGTCAAAAAAGCTGCCGAGCGCTGGGGTGCGCTGCCTTGGCGCGAGCGTGAGAGCTACAACCGGTTGGCCCGTGCGCAGACCGTCGTGCGTACGAGCGACAATGAGAAGCGATACAACCTTTTTAATCTCACGATGAAGCTACTCGCGGAGAAGAACATCTTTGCCGGCGTCGGAAGCGAGAAGCTGAACGCGCAAATTGCGCGACAGACGGCACGGCGCCTGAGCCCAAAAGCCGCTGAGAAGCTGAGGCGCAAATACAGCCACCTCGTTCCCAGGCCGCGCGAGGGGTCAACTTCGCTCACAGCTGTCCGCGTCACCGCTGGCCCTACTGGCGCGTCACACAAGGCAAACGAAGCCGCTTTCAGCCGTCAGTACCGCCTGTTTCACTACCCCAGCATGCGCTTTTTCAGTTCGTTCACCGAGATGCAACGCGGTGTGTGCCCCACCGCGCAGTCCTTCTTCACCAACGTGTGCCTGCTGGAACGAGCCAATGTCTCGCGCTCCACGTACACATCCACCGCTGAACGTTTCCATCTGCTTCCACCCGAAGCCCAAGATGTCTTCAGCCCCATCACCGACGAGGAGTCCGCCGCGTTCGAGGAGTTCTGCGCCCGCCCCGTGCACTGCGCAAGCCAAGACCCAGAGCAGTTCAACATTATTCTTCTCGCGGCATTGTTCCGTCGGCTGCCCATCGCCAAGCCGGAGCCGGCGCCGCTGCAGCAGGAGCTGTACCGACGCGTCGCCACGCTGGATCGCACGCGAGATGGCCCCTTCTACAAGGTGCAGCGATGCCTCATCCGGGCACGATCGCAGCGCTCGTCTGACTACGGTGAGTTCCTATTCCANTTCTCTGCCGCGCGGCTGTGCTACGACCAGCGCGGCAGCAGCAGCTACTTCGGATTTACGATGTCGCGGCGACCAGCGCGGAGCGCAAGGCTGCCCTCACGGTGGCGGCGTCTGTGAAGCCTGTACTCAAGCTGATCAGCGCGCACAAGGAGGCACCCGCTGTCACGGCTCGTCGCCCGGTGAAGAAGACGCGCACGGCCGCGGCGAGGAAGCTAGTGGCATCACCCGTCAAGGCGACTGCACGAAGGAGCCAAGCCGCGCCTCCGTTGACAGCGTCCTCAGCGGCTGTCGAGACCGCCGCCTCGTCACCGGCGCATGAGCTGGAGATGGTGGGCACGACGGCCGCCACCACCACCACACGCCCACCGACGGCGGCGGCAAGCGCATCTCAGAGAAGTAAGACCCGGCAGCGACGACAGGCGACCGCAACGTTGCGGGCTACCGCCCAGAGCCGTGCCTCAGCGCGGTCCACGAAGTCCCTCAAGAAGGCGAGCGCGGTGGTGGTGGCCTCCACAGCGGGCACCGCTGCCCTGCCCTCAAGCACCGTTCCCGCTGTGCATGACGAGGCAGGTGAGTGGGACACCCTAGAGGAGACGACGTTTGCGGACGAGGATGACGACGCGCTGCTCATGTCTGCTGGTGAGGCGGATGCGACCGCCGCCGCCGACGATGCCCGACGTCACGCTGCTGCCATGGAGGCCATCGCCGCCATTGGTCTGCGGCCCGCAAAGGCCTCTCAACGCGCACGAGCGTCACCGGTGACGTCATCTGCGTCAACCACACCCGCGCCGCGCGCAAGCGGTGGGCGTCTCCGCTCACAGACGCGACCCCAACGTCGCCGCGACCCGCTGAAGGCAGCCAAGCCAGCGCCGCGCTCACGCGCACGCCGCCAGATCAAGGCGACGGCTGCCACCGTCACCACGGCATCCTCGGTGACCACAGCAAAGCCCGCGCGCAACACACCCGTGGCCTCTGCCCGTCCCAAACCGCGGGAGACACGCGAGGAACGTCAGCAGCGCGTGAAGAAGATGCTTCTTTCCGGAAGGCGCCAACGCATCCTCCATCGCCACCAGGCCAGCGAGACGCCCAAGAAATCCACTCGGGTGCGCCGTGCACCGGGCAAGTCGCAGTCCGCCAGGACACAAGTCGCCACCTCGTTGACAAACGCGTTGCGTGCACAGCTGTCGAGCATGCAGGGCTAATGGAGCACTGTGATGTGCTCATGTGAGCGTGTGAGAGTGTAGCTGCGGTTAATTGCCGACACTGCGCAAGTGCGAGCCACACCGCATCAACTGATACACGCAGCTTTGCGATTGGCTTCTTCTTCTTTTTTTTTTTGCTTGTTATCTCACTTGCTCGTCTCCCTCCTCGTTTTTTTTCCTCTCTCTGCGAAGGAGCCTGTTTTCTCCAAGGCTTGTCTACCTGGTCGCTCAGCTGCACAGGCCCACCATCGCAGGCCGAGTAGACATACCACTGCGGTTTACCAGAATGCCGGGCGGCGGCTGAGCGGGACTTGCCGCGAAGAAGAGGAAAAAGGAGTGGGTCTGCGCCGGAAGGAAGGAGAGAGAGAGGAGAGAAAGTACATTGTTGACTCTGCCTTCTTCACGGTACCGCCGACCAGATTGCGCTTTGTTTTTTCTTTGTCACGACGCGGCGCGAGATGACGGCCGTAAAAACAAAAGGTGAACAAGAAAGAAAAAAAGAAGAGTGAGAGAGAGAGGCGATGGCCTCTGGTGATGGCTGACTGAACAGAGCGCGCTTACCAACGGCACCGCACGTGTCGACCGTCGCTCGCACGGACGAGAAGCCGGACCGCTTCACACGCTCAACACACATTCCGTAGCGTATGACGTCACAGTGCGCCGCTCCGGGTGGCCGCCTACTGTCTCTATGTCCCTCTCCGGTTTCTGGGTGCTTCAAGCAGCACGTGAACAACTGCCGTCCTCTTGAGAGTTCCTTCAAGTGTACATGCATGCATTCACACACACACACACACACACACACAAGCCGACCCCAGCGGCTCGTGTTGAACGCGTTCTGGCCCATCCGTGCGTATGTGTGTGTATTCGCATATTCCCCACGCTGACTTTCACTGTATCCTGCTGTCTCTGTCCTCTCCTCCAACCTGCCACTCCCTTTTGGCTCCCGTCTGGGTGTGTACCCTTCCAGGTCCCCTTTGCGTTGTGCTTCAGCCGTTTCCTTTCCTTTCTTCAGAAGGTTTCCTGCTGCTATACAGTTCACACCATCAGGCGCTCTCCGAACACCCCTGCGGCTTGACACACACACACACACACACACACGGAGTGAGTGGCGAACAAACCGATATAAATAATCAAAATAGCCACACAAACTCACACGGCCGCTCTCCATACCTGCGACCCGTGTGCGCTTCTTGATCTCTGCGTCCGTCCTTTCTCTTCTCCCCTCTCCCCACGCGTGTGCGTCGGCCATGTTTGTTGAGAACAGCACGCGCCTCGCGCTGGGCCGCAATGCCGGCCGCGGTGCCAACGGTTCCTCGAACCTGTGTGAGGCACTCGCACTGTGTCAGTCCATTCTGTCTCGCTACAAACGCTGTGCGACGGAGTTTTCGCCGGCCGAGCTGAAGGCCATCGACAACCTGCGCACAACGTTGCCTTTGGAGGACGCGGGCAATGGTGCCACCGCCTTGTTGGGTGGCATCCCCGGCACTCACAGGCAAACCTCTTTGCAGGTACTCGCTTCCCACGGCAGCAACACGAACAATACCAGCGGCAACCTCTACGGCACACCCGTCTCTGCCGCATCTCTCTCACTGGAGAGCTCAGAAATCTTGCAACTGGTGAACTTCATCGAGTGCACGAACGTCACTGAGAAACCGAGCAAGGATGTCATCAAGGTGATCAACGAGGAGATGGGCAAGCTGCTTGGCGCACTCAGTGTGCACACCTTCTGCGTGGTACGCAACGACCGCCTACTTCTGGATCCTATCAACGGTGTCGCGTCCCCCATGAACGAATCCACCCCGTTGGGCAAGAGCGCCAACATGTCCATGATGTACACCATCGCCGGCACCCTCTACATCCCTCTGCACACCGTGGATGACGACTTCGTCGGCTGCATCGAGGCACCGGGTGGCAAGGCGCACTTTGACAACCAAGCCCTGCTCGCCATCTACCTGCGTGTCGTGGCCACACTTCTCGCCAACATGGAGTACTCTCACGGCCTGCTGGCGGCTTCGCAGAAGGCTGAGGCGATGCTGACCATGGCGACGCGGCTGGCGCGCGACACGCTGGATGAGACGGTG